>OZ024903.1:19157081-19262081 GCA_964017125.1 Flabesymbios commensalis
CTCTAATTGGGGATTTTGTTATGTGTTCATATATAATAATTATTCTTGAATGACTGAAAATTCAATTGGCGTGCCATTGTTTAGAGCTAGGGTGATTACGGAGACAATTTTGAAGGGAGGGCATTGAAATCACTGGCAGCGATTTGCATTTTAATATAATAATATGTATACTACATCAGGCTGAACCGTAGCATTTCGCAACAAGAATAACTTCCAATAAGCAGCGCTACGGGTGCCAGTGTATAAGACATGGGTATCAACTCCACAATCATTCTCGTCCAAACTGCCGACAGCCCTTAAACAATACACCGCCTAGCTGAGTAATATCAAATCCCAACAAACCAAATCAAGTAGTGAAAAGTCATCGAATTATAATTAGTATTTGCATATAATTACAAAATAACACATCCGGGAAGGCGAAAACACCATAATTCTGCATAAATACTGGCACAATTTGTTTGCCGTCATTTCTCGACACGAACCTATCACTCTCTTGGTATCGCATCAATGCAATTTTGAAAGAACGTACTTTACGAAAAGTAATAACGCACCACATCTCTCGCCAGTATCACCTGAGTTTTCTTGACAAACACGATGCGGGGCTAAGTATACCCCCTGGTTTAAATAACAACGGAATGACGGATCTGATTGGCTGATCTCGTCATGTGACAGGCTGAACCGCTCAATAATTGGTCCGGGTACATTACCATACTTGGTCTGGGTTGGGGCCTTGAGTTATGGTCTATACACACACACTCCGAGTGCTACCGATTCACTTCTGCCGCTTTACCCAGTGGTCTTGTCACACTTGGTCACAGTGGTCTTGTGGCACAGTATTTCAACAGTTAATAAATAGGATACCAAAACCCTTCATATACAAAAGGCGTTAAACGGCCAACTGTCTGAACACGATCACAACACTAAATCTGAATACATTTTAGCGTGGAGGGTCCTCGCCAATAAAATCTCGGCAAATATTTTCATCTTAAGTCATGTCATCTTCCTGCATTCTATAAAAAATGATACTCATCCTTAAGATATTACAAAACCTGCATATATTTTCGATATATGATAGTCTGCGTTGATACGACGTCCCACATACAGCTGCAATTAGATATAATTGTTACAAACTTGACAAGAATATGTGTATGTTTAAGATTCATGACCACCTATTGAGATATTGAGAATACATTGGTTTTGTATACACAGCACCATCTGGACACCATCGCAACTGAATTATTCATTTTTGCAATATCCTGATCATGTAAGCTAATTTGAAATCAACATTATTATTGCTTCAAATCTAAAAATAAACATGATGAAATTGTACCCATAGATATTTGAAAAGCAGTATAATTGTAGCTCATTTTAACCACTGAGACCCATTTACGCCCTATGCCAGCTACCATACCAAGTACGAATTCTCACCCTTTTTTAAAACAAAACGCTTACAAGTGTATTATTCAATGTTGCCGTTATCGCCCCTTGACTTTGCACTGTAGTATCTACCAGCGTCTGGGCAGAAGTAAAAAAACAGTAACTGTTCACAGTAAGAAGTTACTGCTATTTGGCTTTGCAAAGCACAAGACGCAATAACGGGCAAGGCGGTTATTATAAATCTGATTAACTTAATCGTAAATCTGTCTCCGCACCTAATTCCCCACATCTGATCACACACGTTAATAAACGCAGCCATAACAAACCCACGGTATTCACTTGTCATGGCAACGTGACGTTTCCAGGCAGGATTTAGACGGTGAGGCTTCTCATTGTGCCGGGATTGGGGATGTCAAAACTGACAGCTCATGGATCTCTGCTCTAATTCAAAGACTCTAACAAAGACTTAGTCCTGAAATAACGGGGAATTTCAACTTATTTTGATTTATTGTGAATTTCTGTCGCGACCCACAACTTGGTAAAGAAGACTTAACTATGTACAATTTGAATCAAAATATATGATAATTTATTGCTTATTTCTTCTTAAGGTTTTCTTTCTTTTTTGAAGGACAAATAAAAAGATTGAACATGGTTATAGGCGTGATGAGCTGTGTTAAGGGTTCATATGATGGATAGCGAGAACGGTGTTAGTATAACCATTCTAACAGTTATACATTATTACAGTCGACTATCGATTACCGTATTCCATTTAATTCATGTATGTCTATGTAGACTGTCCTCTAATTTGGCAATTGTAAGAAACACGGGATATTCACAGTAAACACGAGGGTTAATGTTTTACCACCGTTGTATACGGTGGCCCAACATTTAACATTAAACCACAAATGAAACTATCCTATTGTGGACATCAGTGATCTATAGGTTAAGGATGAACGTCAACTCACTATAGCTTGATAATGGAAATGACCGCTTTATCCAAATACTCCACGGGTATGTCTGCGCCATTTCCGATAATGACAGTAGAATCTATACACACGAATCTCCTCAAGATGGTAATTTATACCAAGCTGTGTCCTCCCCGGTCCGTATTCCTGTCCCGAAATTAAACACCACCCTCATTTGCTGGCCGTTTTCCGAGTTTTCTCATAAAATCATTCACGAGCACGTCCGGAATGATCCCCGCTGAGTCATCAGATTCCAATTCATTTACACCTTCTATCCTATGTCTGCGCTCTTCCAGACACCACCTCAAATCTAAGATATCTTTTGTATTTCTGAAGGCTACATTGTGAAAATATCAAGACAGAAGAAAAACCGAAATCGTAGCTGTGCTCCACTGTAATCAAAGATTATTTATAGTGTACATCACCATAGGTAGCACCGCACTCTCCATGGCTGTGAACAGTTTGGAGCGCTGTATATACGCATAGCCCCAATGACAAGCATCCGGACCGGTTGGGATTAAAGCCCTCGAAATCAGTCATCGGTGACGGCCCAACAATATCAATTCATAGTCCATGGGCCAGGTATGATAACCCTCCCCCCCCTGGGGATTTTTGAAGACAGTGATTTTTGGACACCATGTTATATGACTATTCATTATCTGCTTGTTTGCACTCAAAATATTAGGGCATAAAAAAATACTGGGTCATCAAACATATGCACCCCCCTGAATTTTAAGCGGTAAATTTAATTTGATAAAAGTCATGGTGTGAATATTTTTTTGAACTGAAGGTATTTATTCTTATAATTAAACACTAGTAATGTTACAAGAAGATGCTATGTGAGAATGTAAAATGTAAAAAATAAAATAATATGGGGTTCATTAATATATGTAATAACCCTTTAAATCCCAAATTCCACATATCGCTTGCTACGTTTACATGACAATCTAATATGAAAACCCTCTCCACCTCCCTCCTCAAGGGCGAGATATTTGAAAACGATAATTTTAAATCAGCTTATTCAATATCCATTAAATATCTGCTTGTTTGCACTCAAAATATTGCGACGGGAAAAAATACTGGGTAATCAAACATATGTACCCCCTTGAATTTTAACCGGTAAATATAATTTACTGAAAGGCATGTTGTATATATTTTTTCAACTACAGATATTTATTCTAATAATTAAACACTAGTTATGTTACAAAAAGATGCTATGTGAGACGAAAATAAAAAATAAAATAATATGGGGTTCATTAATATATGTAATAACCCTTTAAATCCCAAATTCCACATATCGCTTGCTACGTTTACATGACAATCTAATTTGAGAACCTTCTCCACCCCCCGCCTCTTCAAGGGCGAGATATTTGAAAACGATAATTTTTTAGGACAGCTTATTCAATATCCATTCAATATCTGCTTGTTTGCATTCAAAATATTGCGACAGGAAAAAATACTGGTTCATCAAACATATGTACCCCCCTGAATTTTAGGCGGTAAATATAATTTATTGAAAGGCATGTTGTAGGCCTATATATTTTTTCAACTACAGGTATTTATTCTAATAATAAAACTCTAGTTATGTTACAAGAATATGCTATGTGAGACGAAAATGAACAAAAATTAAAGAATATGGGGTTCATCAATATATGTAATAACCCTTTAAATCCCAAATTATACATATTGCTTGCTACGTTTACATAAAAATCTAATATGTAAACCCTCTCTACCCCCTCCTCTGGGAGAGGTATTTGGAGACGATAATTTTTGGACACCTTATTCAATATCCATTCAATATCTGTTTGTTTGCACTCAAAATATTGCGACAAGAAGAAATATTGGGTCACCAACCATAATGTACCCCCTTGAATTTTAGGCGGTAAATTTAATTTACTAAAAGGCATGTTGTATATATTTTTTCAACTACAGATAGTTATTCCAAGAATTAAACACTACTATTGTTACAAGATTTTATGTGAAACTAAAAAAAAAAGAAATGTGGGGTTTATTAATACATGTAATAACCCTTTAAATCCCAAATTGCACGCCTCCTATGCTACGTGTATATGAAAAACAGATAAACAAAACCCTCTCCACCCCCCTCCTCCTGTGTGGGATTTTTAAAGACAATAATTTTTTAGACACTTTAGTGTTTATCTGTTATATATCTGCTTGTTTGCACTCTAAATATTGGGGTTGGAAAAAATAACCGGTCATCAAACATATGTACCCCCTGAATTATTAGCGGTAAATTTAATTTCCGTGCTATGTGTATATGAAAACCATACATGAAAAACATCCCCTACCCCCTCCCCATGGGCGGGATTTTTAAAGACAATAATTTTTAGACAACTTATTATATATTTATTTAATATCTGCTAGTTTGCACTCAAGATATTAGGACAAGAACAATTAATGGCATTGGGTCATTTTACACAGTAAATTTAATAACAGAAAAGACTGGTTGTATCTATTTGTTCAACTCTAGTTATTTATCCCAAGGATTACACATTAAAATCACCCTAGTTATGTCAGTAGAAGATGTTATGTAAATAAAAAAATAACTTATTTGAACAAATATAGGTTTATTATTACATCATACATGTAATAACCAATTAACTCCTATATTACAGGCCAGTTATATTTAACCAAGGTGTGATGAAATAACAGTTTCATCATTTCAGTGGCATTTAGAAGGTATGGGCATAAAATAATCTCGGAAATCACGAAGGGCTTTATGACTTTGGAGTTCATGTGACTCAAACCCAAAGCATGTCTCGACATTTATCACTGATTAATAATTAGCAGGTGCAACGCTAGGTGCTGATAAATAAATGTAAACATTATTTTTCTTGTATTAATTTTCTGGCTACCTTGTTACCACCAGCTAGTATGCATAGTGTACGTAACCTTTCTAATAATTATGCAAACCCATGTTCATAATAAGGCTTTTGTCAGAAAAAAACACGCCATAGTTTTCTGGCAATCAGAAGGTGCATGTTCGGGCGAGGTGATTATTTTTAATTCTCGATATCCCTAATAAACATGTTGATATCCCTAATATTCATATTTCGATGCGTGGTAACTAGCTTATCAGGATATGTGGGCAACCTTTTATCAACATTAGGTTCTAAATTATCTTTTACATATTATTTGAACTATAATTAAGAAGCCCACACTTTTGAATTGGCACCAGAATGAAATAAAAAAATGCTACAAACACATGCTTATTTTATTGGTCACTTTATGTATGTATTACCGGACAATCATGTAACTATAGGTTAAGGTACCATGCTGGATACCATAAACAATTCTTAGTAAAAAAATCACAATAAAAAACACATTTTGGTATTATCGTATAAGTATAGTTGCCCAAACCCAAATAATTATACAGTAAATAGGTGTCATTTTAATTGAAGGTAATTTCCACGAGATCCGGGTTATAGGGTTCCCCTAATATAGTAAAGAAAACAAAGTGGGGTCTACTGCTGTATTAAAAGATCAAGATATGATAAGTAAACGTTTAAACTGATCGTGGATATTAGCTGAGAGGCCAAGGGGCTTAGTGAGAGGTCGTGTGTGGCGATAATACGTCTTTGAGTTTTGTCTTTTTACACGAATTTCTATTTCACAACGCCTTAACTACATGTGTGTACACAATTACCAGTTGAAATGTTATATATTACATGCAATGTGGACATTTCGAAACTCATGAAATGTTTTCAGATGAAAGTTGACCACAAAAATGGGAATGTAGATATGTTACGGTTTACTCATTGGTTGTTTGGTCTTTGACATATGCCCCTATAGCTTGAAACCTGATTTTCTATATTACTTATTATTAGCTAATTTGCATATTTTATGCTAATATTTTTTCATGATGTTAATAAGATATATTTTATCTGTCCATGAAAACCATAGGGCGGACATTTTTTCAAGATTCTAACTTGATTAGTTTCTGAGATATTGCTTGAAACTGGATTTTGCATAATGGCTGCATAATTTGCATATAATATGCTAATTTATTATTCTGATCCTGATTAGATCTATTTTATTGCTTTCGTTGACTATAAAAATCGTATGATAGACACTGGTTTTAGAATTCTAACTTGATTATTTGCTGAGATATTGCTTGAAACTGGATTTTCGGTAATGGCTGCCTAATTTCCATTTTTTTAGCATTAAATGCAAACAACCGGATTTCAATAGGTCCATATTCAGAGGCTTCAGAAATAACCACCGTGAAAAATCCCCAGGGGGGGAGGGAGGGAGGTTACGGGTGGCCCACGGTCTATAAATTGAGTTGTTGAGTTTGACAATTTATTTATTTCACTACCTATATACGGAATTTTTTTTTTCCTCTGCTTCAATCAAAATTTTTATTTCAGTTTATGTGTGGAGATATATGTTTATTTCATTTCATTTTGCTCATAACCTTATATAATTATTTATTTAAAATTTATTTCAGAGTTAAATATTTATTCACATGTCATTCGGACTATTATTAATTTCACGAAAATTTAGTCTTAAAATATTAATTTCAAAAAATACTCCAACCCCCCCCCCTACTGGTGATTAAATGTTGGCCTATATTTAAAGACCTGAATGTTGTCTTCTCCGTCAAGTTCACGTACACATAGTCTGAGGGGTCTTCATTTGGGACGGACAAACAGGACGGTGGCTGTATTGCCGAACCTAATGCGTTTCCGTTCGGAATGTTGTACAATAATAATCCAGAGTGCCTTATTGTATAGGACGGTAATGCGGTCCCCTCCCGAACTGATTAAATCGGTGGCCATTTTGATCGGATGAGTTCCACGAGGACCGCTAAAACTGCAGCCCAGCAAGTATGAGGTGTTGACCCAATGTTGGTTTGATGTTGGGCCAGCGTCGCAGATGGTGTATCAACATTAAAATAACATCCAGGTGAACATCTTGTGTTTGCTGGGTGGCTGTCTCGCCCCCTTTCATACACCATTACGTAATCTCTGGCATTATAATATCTGATTATATTCTCCTCCTCTTTTATCACACAATCTTATTGGAATGTGTCCAGTGTGTGCTTATACTATTGCTTAAACGGGTAGTTAACCTAACGCATAACGCATTGAGAGAATAAAGAGAGAACGAATCTCCGTCTGGTCAACTATCAATAAAATTCAGCATGTTTTTGAAGAAATGGAAATCTCCTATGATCACCGGGAAAGATACCAAGGCTGGAAATCTCATGATTGGAACCTCAGCTTTAGGCTGTTAAATCTTACAATATAAATATACAGTACCTGCAATAATATCAAATGTTTAGTATCTTTTGATGAGTCTAGATATGTGGGAGATGTTATGATTGCAATCATTTATCAAATATAATCATTTATCAGACCCAAAATACCCGTCTATCCTGTCTGTCCACGCGCATTACGCTGCAGCATCAACCACAGTCAGTTGAAAAAAGTGAACCCTCAGCGTTAATTCATCGATTAACCAATAATCTGAACGGCAATTACATAAAACGAGTATTATTTTTGTTACAACTCAAAAACGCCTACTCCCAATAATGACATAGATTCCGTGCCAGCTTCACTGGGCATCAGGTTTATCTGACGTAAACACCTCGTCATTGGTCACATAATTTGAACAGAGAGGTGACAGGCTGGAATATCCATGGCACACTCAATATTACTGGTTGAATATCAATTTCCCGGATATGACGTGTCCATTAACGGAAACAGTCGATGATATGCGACATTAATGCAATAGGCCACAAAACGTCTTATTTCTGGGTTACTGGGTTATTCCGAAAGATACCATAATCTTGACAATTGAATTTATATTTCGAGATAGAATCCTTTACATTTGAACTTTAACACCAAGACGGCTTTCATCATATAAATTTACACAAACACATGTTTTCACTATTTTTTATATTCGAAACAGTACAATTTTTTCAGTTCGTTTGGAGTTGAAAGTCGCCCTTAGATTTTTGGTGTTTAAATAAAAACACTTCCTACATATTTTTAAAGAAATTCAGTCTCAGCGGATTTGTCATAATATCACATTATATATAATTTGCCATTATTCAAGATTAACCACAATTTATTCACTTCACTTCTATCTCACCGCAATAATAATTGATCATGACTATATATAAGTCTACTCGATGTGTGTATCGGCAAATAAAATGGCAAGTCTATACATGGAGACTTGACACTTCTTTAATTGGGGAT
Organism: Flabesymbios commensalis; assembly: GCA_964017125.1. Classification (NCBI taxonomy): domain Eukaryota; kingdom Metazoa; phylum Annelida; class Polychaeta; order Terebellida; family Flabelligeridae; genus Flabesymbios; species Flabesymbios commensalis. The sequence continues at coordinate 19,165,651 of OZ024903.1, forward strand.
ATTTTGTGTACAAACTGTTCTATTTGTTTCAGTACAGGGAATTTGAATGAGAAATAGGTTTCACATTTACTAGATTAGCATAACTTTTGATTCAAATTATACTTGTAAGATATTTTTACACACTTGAATCAAGTATAAGGGGAATCAAATAATAACTTTCTATATATGGGTTAACAGGCATTAACACCAAAAGTATACAAATACATATAGAGCTGATCCTAAAATTGGATCAGGCGACGTTTCCCAGATAACGGATTCCCGTGTTTAGCGTGCACTGCGGCACTTTGCAATGCCGCCTTAATGCAAATCATGTCACCCAATAGTATTTGTCATTGTGTTGGCCGTCAAGCGATCCTTGGGAGCCATTGCTCGAGAACGATCACATAATATTGGCCGAGATAAGAACCATAGCGCCCTGTGTCGGATGGATGTGATGCCATTGTCTGCAACGTTGGCATCACATCGACTCGACGTAGTGCCAACGTGTGGATCCAGACAGCGGACAGGCTGTTATGCTAATGAGGGTATGTCTTTGACCTTGCCGGCGTCTGCTCTGGACACCCTCGGGTCGGGCTCCCCATAAATAAGCATGAGATGAATGAGGATGACCCTCCTATCTGGAGAGGCTCAGGGCAATTCTTATCTAATAATCATGCAGTCCTCTTGTCCGGATACTTGCCGGATTATTCCCTGTGCAAAGATCCAGATCGCCTCCTCAACACGATGTATCAGTCCCTCCTGATTTTGACAAGCGGCTGCTTCTGGCGCATCGGTTGTCCGAGATTTGAGGTTCCTTATCGATTTCACCCCTGAGGGTTCGGATTTGATTGGCAACGTCTTGAGAGCGATGTGATATGTATTTTATAGCGGCAAAGGGGTGTGGAAACAGAAAACTGACACATAGAAGATGTTAGGCAGTAGGCGAACCTTGACATTAGCATAGGTTCACTCACGATATCGACCGAAATTTATAAGGTCTATACAAAGATGAATGAATGAATGAATGAATGAATGAATGAATGAATGAATGAATGAATGAATGAATGAATGAATGAATGAATGAATGAATGAATGAATGAATGAATGAATGAATGAGGCTTTATGCACGCACATGCTAAACTGGTCTAGGAGTACTACCATAGGTTGGGTTAAAGGACACTGCCCTCCAGTCAGAGGAGTCGAATTCCAGCCCTGGTGATCTGAGTTTGAGTCGCTATAGTAGGCCTATATACCACTCAGTCGCAGAATCTCCCCCAAATTATTGAATATTATTATCACTTGATACTGCGCTACTAGTAAAATATTGCTACTTTATGTGGACTTACAATTTGTCTATCAAATAACACATACGCTAGACTTGTTCAAGTTGTTGTGTGTGTATAGCGTAAGCCTAGAGACTACATGTATGTTTCTGGCTGCACTGACTGACGATGTTTGACGATGCTGCAGGTATTTGCGTCGGGCCAATAAAAAAGCCTATCGCTCTCAAAAATCCAGTATTTTTTATATTTACGAGTGTGCTGGAAACAAAAAGCATAATGTTTCCTTGACTCCTGAGTCACAAACGATTCACGACAGAAAAGTGTGTTCAGGAGCCCAGAAGGGGTTTCTTTAGCATTGCGAGTACAAAAAGTTTCAAGTAGGCCTGTATCACTTATAGAACAGACCGCAAGGACCTCCAAAAAAGGCAGTTCTCAAGTGCCGCCGCCCGTACTAATTAATGTCATAGCCCCATAATCAGGGCCCGAATTAGTGATTAATTAGCATATCCGTAACCGAGTACATGAAGAAAACCAATGGGACGCACACGGTGGTTGGTGGCAGAACCCGAATTCATCGTTCTTAAGTGTCAAATTCTTTACCTAATGTTAACGCGGTTAAGAACGCCTTTGATTAGAGATTTAATTAACATAATTTGTACACAAAAAAACTCGATGACATAGTTTGGTGCCAAGGCCTGTACAAAATATACAAAGAAGGCTTTTAAAATTAGGATAAAAGTCTCCGTGTAATCCTTTATCCAAAAGAACCATTTTAGAAGCATCGGTCGTGGATCACATTATGTATGATCTCAATTGGGAAGAAATCAGTATTTATATTAATTGATTCAATAATTTTTTTTGTAAATTAATATCAATAACTATGTAAACAATAACTATGTACACTGTGGAAATATCACACTATGGATATGTTATCAATTGGTGTATATTATGTCGTTTATATTCACCATAACGTACCACATCTAATGCAATGACATCGGGTTGGATCTGATCAATGTGTGGAGATAATTAGGAGCATCACGCGTTTTACCGTGACCTTGATGTCATTAGAAAAAATGGCTCATGCATCCCTACATTCTGGAAATGACGAGCTAACTCCAACAGAGTATAAAATTAAGCAATTTTGTGAAAAATGAAGCTTATTTATGCTCTTACTTATATGTTGTTGTTAATTTTCTCACCTATGTGGCAATTTTTCATTAAAAGTTTATATAAATATGTATAAAAATAATATTAATTACAGATGCAGATCTAGTTGTGACTGAACACAGAAAAAGGTAAAATGGCCACTCAACCCAAAATATATTGTGACTCGAGCTCTAACATGAAAATAATAATGTTTGATGTCACCAATATGTACCTGGTTATAATGTTTATCACGCTTATATCACGGCTACAAAATGTAAAGCAAAATATCATGTTACGAAGCAAGTCCGAATGATGGCCAACATTACGAACGAGCAATTGCAATACCAGCTGCCAATATACCTCTTTACCATGTTTACATTAGCATCATACTTCCCAAACATTCAAAATTGACAAGATTGATGCATTTATAGGACCATTATATATGCGATTATACACCACTCGTCTTCATCTATGTAATGTATCAATGGGTTATTGGGTGCGGTATCTCAGAAATCCCGCAAGGCATCATTGCAGGCAGTTTCTTTGATCTGGCAATGAGTAACAAGCGCAACAGACTTGGTATTATCTATTGCCATCATCAGTATAACACCCTGTAACGCATCCGGAAATGTATTAAGGCACAACTTTTTAATAACTTAATTGAAAAATAATATCTTTGGAGATCTTTCCAAATCTCCAAAATCACACAATTGTAGCCACACCAGTCATAAAGATGTGAGAACCTCCTTCCAGACGATGTTTATAGTGCATGAAATATGGCAGAATAACGTTACTGGCTTCCATTTATCGACATGAAGAATTCAATAGTGATGAATGTAAACAACTGGGTGGGTTCTCACCATGGAGGTTTCGAGATGAAGACTAACTGGTAGGTGTTTTTGATGTAGAGAAGCCTATTCAAGACGTCATTGGCTGTTTCGAGATCACAACACGTTTGAGATAATAAATAGTAATTTAAAAAAAAATAACTGCAATATTGCGCGCATACAGACTTACATTATTATGGACTTGGTGTCGAGGTGTAGGCCTACCTGATTACGTAAATGTAATGGCGGGTATGGATTAGCAGGTTTTCTTCTTTAAATATCCGAATAAACAACACCAGTGCACCATGTTATCAACTGAAAGTAAAAGTAGAAAAAACAGTCGTATTTTTGAAGCATGATTTAAGGCCGAAAATGATTGCTCGCGATATCTGATCTATATCTGCAAGTGTGAGGGAATATCGACCACTTAGTGCAGGAGAACGGGAGGTTTTATTTAGCATTGTGAGTGCAAAAAGTTTAAAGTATATCACGTGTATATCACATACCGCCAGGACCCCAAAAAGGCGATTCTTAAGTGCCACAGCCTGTACCAATGAATGTTATAGCTCCTTAACCAGGGCCCCAACAAAAAAGTGATACCGAAACAAATATATTAGCAGGAGTAGGGGCAATAATCTTACAGAAAAGGTAAAATCTACTTTAAATATCGGCCTAATAACTCCAGTCCATAATTTTATTCCATGATCGCATTTCACCCTTTAACTCCCATAGAACTGTGAATTTCTACAGCTATTCCCACACCACTATAGATAAATACAAAATGCCCAATTTTATCATTTAGCCAAGCATTTGTAAATCCAAACGTCCTGATTCTAATGGATGGTAGCATTTTTAAATGAATAATTTTAGTTTAAAATATGTGAAATGAGGGGTATATGCGTCACTAGCATGTAAAGGTTAAAGCTATTATATAATTTGATTATGGCCTACTAGCTTAACTCTCGAACTGCCAAATTATTCAATAGAAATTTTCACCCACTTGAAGTTGTGTCTCGCTGACGCGATCCACAACTTCAAGTGAGTGAAAATTATACAGATTTGACAAAATAAAGGTCAATTATTTTCAAATCTTGCTGATGGATGTCACATTTTATCTTTAACATGTTTAAAAGCTGGTAATTATTGTGCAAATAAAAAATGTAGAAACCGAATATAACCGGCGGCTAGAGGGCTAAACCCTTGGTTATGTACTGGTTGAAACTAGTTTTGGAATGCACTCCCACACCCTTCACGCAATTTAGCTGGAGAAATGTTGATTTTACTAGGATCTCACATTTGTTTGACCACGGGAAATGCAAATATAGATATTGTCTAAGAAGATTAGAAAGATAAGAAATAAGATAATTAAGAAGATAATCTAAGATGATAAGAAAATTAATCAGCTATTTGACTTATTAAAGAATTATATTTTCCATCCTCTATCGATATTTTACCCTGAACCCCTGGCTATAAATGCATAAAATTAAAACAGTCGATGTATTTGTCATTGCAATTAAACAATGGCATAACCTGTGTAATTAGAGTGTAATAAAGACAAGTGTATGCTTATACAGGACCTACAACGTTTGTTGATAAAATACTCTAACAAACAATGGTATGTAACAGCGACGTCCGTACATTTAACACATCAACTTTAAATAATTGATTCTATTATATATAAATTGTGTTCATCCAAGATAATCTTTTTCTACAGAGAATAGTAATTACACGCAGGAAACGGGAACTGATAAAAAACGTTTCCTCGATTGATTGCGAACGCCGGGACAACGAATTTCTACCATAACAAGTTGCAAGTGAGGTTCCTCGCCAGATATAGGCTTTTTATTTTGTGGTAGAATGTGATTAGGGATACAATGGTGAGAAAGAGTATTTGTGAGGTGTTTTTTCTGGGACATCTCGCCTTTAGGATTGGAGCGAATTATTCACCGTGGAAGTCGACAATATAATCTGTCTATATCGCAGATACATGCAAATTTGTTTTATTACCTAAACTACGCAGTAGAAAAAAGTTGACTGGCGTGTGCACGTTTATGTAACAATTGTTTTTATTCGTCATATCGTGGCCTTGGTGGTAAAGGGTGGGGTATCTGCCACTCATTGGAGGGAATATATGACCCTGGACAAGTGGACGTGTTTATGTTATAATAAATTTATTGAATTTACTATGATATATGGTAATTTCAGCTAGTGGAAACAAAGTTAAACTTTTAAAAGCAAATGATCTCATTTTTGTTATTACAATGTACATGCATCAGCAGCATAGTTGCTTATAGGAGAATAATATTTTGAATAGGTGTGCTCATCTTTATACAATATACTCAAGTGCAGCACCATTCCTTGACATTTTCGATTCTTTTGAACAAAATAAATACAAATTACTCCCGTTTAACTGATAGTTGTTGTTCTATTTGTGATCAGGGGGTTATCAGATAGTTAAGATTGTTATAATAATCTTAATTTTAATATTTTTAGTGGGATGTTTTTTTTCACCATGACATAAAACTTCAAGTGGGCTCACCTACATACCTGAAATCGTAATGCAATGTATATTTGTGTAAAACAGCTTAACCAAAACACCAAGCAAAGTGGTATAATGGTCTCCTGACAAATGGACAATTGATAGACCTACACTGTCAGGTCAACTTGTTATTCCGTTATTACCTAAATAAGAACCACCATACTTTAATACCTACCTAAGAATGTCACTGTAAGATTTGATCTGATACCGCAGTACCCGATTCATAGTTGACCAATTTTATGGAAAATTGGTAACGTCTATTTTATTAAAACACTTTTAGTGAAAATATTCCATATATGATTACAGGTAATTAAAGGGTTGAAACGACAACTGCGCTGAAATGGTTAATATAAGTAGATGTCCTACTGGGGTATGGAGCAATAACGGGATGTCGTAGTCACAATAAAGACGAAAAAATGCCCAAAGAATTATCAATGCAATATCATTCTGCAGGAAGAGGGAAATTAACGAGCAGCCGCCGACATTATTTAACACTGGTTAGACGCTGGGCCTGATTCGCAAATGTTGGCGCATAATTCAACCAATGTCGGGATCGCCTTTACGCTGTCAGAAGATGGTAATCCAAGTATATTGCTGTGCAAAACCAAAAGGCAGTAACTGCTTACTTTTCAAGTAAGCAGTTACTGTCTTTTACCTTTGCAGGGCAGTATAATAACTGCTATGAGCGCAAACAGTAAATGGAGATTTTGCGGTGTAAACATAATCTTGGCGACGTAAGACGTAATCGCGGACGCATTCGAGATGCACCGGTTGACGTTTATTAGCGCGGTTGAGCTTGCCAGTTTGTCACACGACTCGTCAGCATTGCAGATATCCCTGGAATCAGGAGTCGTACACTGTAACAATGATGGTTCACTGTTGGCTAACGTCTACGCCATTGCCCCAACATTTCCCCATCACGGGATGATTATCTGCTACTTGGTAGGCTAATTGTGGGGTCGCTGGAGCCAGCCCAGAGACACGATAACGCTCTGGGAACGTCATCAATTCCGATACACACTCCGGATCGATTGTGTAAACGCTTAATCAATTCGCGCTCAAGTATGCTCTAATTTCGCCCGCTGTAATCAAGTGGAGGCGAAACTAAACAACCGTCAAAACTGATGATAAATCGTGTTTGCCCTCCCAAGAATCTCCCACTTTTGTGGTTTCTACACCAATGCACAAATTATCAGATGTATTAATAGGCTTACTTGGATATGAATTTAGCAACCAAATATATCATGAGTCTCATTGGAGTTATGCTCAGATGCCATATCAAACAAATTACTCCAAGAAGGGGCGAAAAATACAGTCCCTTAAAAAAACTAGAAATAGTTCAAAAAAGGATGAAAAAACATCTAGGGGTAGAAAATATAATATATTATATCCATTCCAGCGAAAGCTAGGCACATTAAATTTATGTCGTGGTACTGAGGCGGCCATTTTGTTTGCCTTATGGCCGTCATCGTGGGTTTAGACATCTGGATCATCTCTAATATTATTTTCTGATGACACCCTCATGTCAGCGCACCTGAAATATCTGTGATACACCACAATCGTCGATTTAACCCAATGCCGGTGTAACAGTTTCAGATCACACCCCCTGTTCAAGTTACCCCCTCTAGTTTCAATCTACCCCATCAGTTTTACCGGTGAACTTTCAATGATAACACTTATCATAATTTATTTTTTCATCACATGGCATTGGGAGACTTTAATCTCTATAAGTATAACCCTTTGGTGTCTAGAGCAGCTAATCAGAAACTATGTTGGCATATATAACCCTCTATGGCAACTAACGACACTTTAATCTCCATATAAGCCAACTAGTAAAAAAAAGTTGTTAGCACGATGTCTGGAAATAATTTAATCTCACTTATGATATCTAAGGTTAACCAGCGAAATAAATCATTGTCGGTAATATCTATCGATTTATCTATCGCAGATGTAACGTTTGCCATGTTTCCTCACCCGTTTTGAAGACTGGTACCAACTGTCTATTTTCGCAGGCCTATATACATTTGTAATAATTTTCAGTGACCAAAATAAAAATAAAAAATAAGCGTATAGGGGCCTACCTTGCTCGCATCCTTACAACATACACAATACCAGTCATCTATACCAGTCATTTATATGTCAAATCTGAAAAATTTTCTCTCACTCAAAATTGTGTATCGCGTCAGAGAGACACAACTTCAAGTGGGCGAAAATTCCAATTAAATAATTTGGCGGGTAGGAGGTTAAATCCTGAACTTGATTGGACCACGGTGACAATGCACCTGCCGCACTGTACCAAGTGAATGTGTACTCAGCGAATCGTGGCGACCCATCTGTTTTAATTTAGGCTTAACGGTACTTGAAATGGTCAGCAATAATGACATTTGGTGTGTAGGGCCCATTGGAGGGGTAAAATAAAAGTGGATTTTTTTCAGTTTTAAAATACCGTGCGGTACGGTGAAGCTAATTTCAACATACCCCCGGTAAGCTGAAACTAGTTTCAACGTACCCCCCGGTATGCTGAAAGGGGGGTACGCTGAAACGGTTACACCGGTAAACGATTTGGAAAATTTGCAATATGTAATTGCCTATGGGAGGGGTAAATTAAAAGTGGATTTTTTTTCAGTTTTAAAATACCGGGCGGTGCTTTGAAGCTAATTTCAACATACCCCCGGTAAGCTGAAACTAGTCTCAACGTACCCCCGGTATGCTGAAAGGGGGGTACGCTGAAACGGTTACACCGGTAAACGATTTTGAAAATTTGAAATATGTAATCGCAATAATTCCTGCAAAAGTAATAGACATTTGGTGGGGCGTTTACGAAAAACCTATTGCAGCAACTTAGAACTATTCTATCGAAAATGATATCAATTTATTTTTTGATCTTGCACAAAATGGCGGCCATCATGGATTTTTTCGATTAAAAAAACAATGTGGAGCTCCTAGGCTAACTTTGAACAGGATACGCTACTCTACCTTGAAGAAACATTTGAAGCTTTTATCGGCCCGGTAGCGATAACACTGAAATTTGTTGCTAAGCCTATTAATGTACACTTGCGTAAAGGGAACCGCAATTTTAGAAAAAAATGGGCTAGATATAAAATCTGGCTCCAGATTTTTAGTCGATGTTTTGTTATAGGTAAATACACCTGTCATCTGCAGCATGGAGCAATGGGGCATTCATAAAATCCATCCGCGGCAGAACATAATCCACCCGGCTGAACTTGACAGCTTCTCAAAACATCTGCCGGTTCAACCAGATGCCCACGGCAACGTCACTTCTTGTTTTCAGGACTTAGATGCGGTGGAGCGCAGATTCGGGGATGGCCCAATTTTCTAATTTTTACTCCTTGATCTGTTTATAAACAAACTCATTTTCAGAGAGAAAAACAATCCAGTGATCTAGTAATGTCGGATATACTTTTCACGTATAGTTAGGGCCGAAATCAGGGCTCTTATTATACTTTGCACATCATTTTTTAATATAATTTATCACCCACGTGTTCTTACGTAATTTGCGTGTGCGAAATTGTAATGTGCCGGATGATATTATCTATTTTGCGTCCTTCATTTTGGATTATTATTTTGAAAATAAATTCACTCGTCAGTAACGTCTATATATCCCTGGCTCCCGAATACATTACAAATAAATCTTATATCACCATCGTCAGCATTTTAGCGAAACAATAACAATAATAAATGAAAGTAGTTGTAGAAAAAATGCGTTTCTCTTGGATTTAAAGGTCAAATAAAGTTCAAACTATTCCAAAGACACCACTACTTTTAACCCTTACTGTGCTGTATTGTCAGCTAGTATTGGTTTTTTAAGCTTTGACGCATTTTTCAATTAACTTTCTTAACCCTTTAGCCGCCGGGGCCGCATATATTCGAGTTTTCATTTTTTTATGAGCACATTAAGTACCGCCTTTTAAACATGCTAAAAATAAAATGTGACATCAATCAAAAATGTTTGAAAACAGTTCACTCCATGTTGTCAAATCTGAATAATTTTCGCTCACTTGAAGTTGTGGGTCGCGTCAGCGAGACACAACTTCAAGTGGGTGAAAATTCGGATTGAATAATTTTGCCGTTAAAGGGTTAAGACCGTACAAATACAGGCCTAGTAGGATAAGGGTTAATTATGCGCCCCTGAATGTTACATAGAATCATCGAAAGTAGGGAGTTCTCTTGGATTGTGGTTTCTATCTGGGACAGCCATCATTTCCATTAAACAATGTAGACTTTTTCGCAAGTTGGCCATTGTGTATAGGATAAAGCCCGAGGAGCTCTACATTTTTAGCTGTGGTAAAGGCCGAGGTGTATTTTTCACAGCTAAGAATGTAGACCTCTGATGATTGACTTAAAACACATCCGACCTTAATGAGGATCCCTTATAATCAACAGTTCGGTCACACCTGACTGATTATAGCACCATAGGCCTATAATGATAGTGGTGTGTTTTAACTGTTCTTCAGGCTTCTTGCTATTTCAGAATTAGTTCAGAATTCTTTCCTTCACAATTATTTTCTATCAACCATATTTATCTATTTTTATTTACGGTCCAGACTTTACCTAATTTAAACCAGTAAATCTAGAGATCTTAATTGTGTAAACAATAAATCGTCATCCATTATAGTGGTATGAGATTATCTGCTGCACTATAATTCCTTGAGAATTATCGCTATTTCTTCAGCACCTAAGGCAATTTGCCTCCTCTGTGTTAAAGGGTCCTAAATACAAGATATCAACATAAATTACGCAAACCTTTTGTAAAACATAATTTTGCCAAAGCTTGTGTTCGATATCAATTGCCAAAAATTCTAAATAGCATGCCACGATCAATAACCGATAAAGTACACACTCATAATTTTAACTGGTTTTCTACGTATGTCAAATTGAAATTTATAGACACATATGCTACTGATTGTAATATCTCAAACTGTTATGTATGCAGTATCAATTTGAACCACTGAATTCTGTACTGCGGCGCCAAATGGCAGGATCTGCTTATTTGTATAGTAGGCAGATGCTGCCTATTGGCTTTGCAGGGCAGAATCAAAATTTATTTTACCAACTTTATTTGATATAACTACTACGTTTATAGATAAACTTTAGGGTAAATCCATTATATTCGCTCACTTCACATGTATAACCCATATGTATACTAAGTAATTTCAAAATAAAATGTTATATGCTTGTATAAATTACATCATGGGGGGCCTCCATGCTAGCGACCTTGTGGTCTTAATGGAGGTCTCCTAAACCACCCTGTAAATTGTTTCATTTATCTTATATTTACTTATTTTTTATCGTTGAATAAACACTTCTTCTTCTTTTTCTTCTTCTTCTTCTTTTTTTTTGTTTTCTTCTTCTTCTTCTTCTTCTTCTTCTTCTTCTTCTTCTTCTTCTACTTCTTCTTCTTCTTCTATCCGTCGCAGCTACTGCCGAGACATAGGCAAATTGAAACACATTTTACCGATCAGAGTTTGATACCTTTAAGAGAACATCGTCACATGGTGTTAATCACCCAAATTCCCATATTTGATGCGCTGAAGCATAAAATGCAAAGGTGACCAGCACATTTCTAAGCATACGATATAATAATAAACACCATGCAGCAGATATTGGATACAGGACTTTTGAATAACTTGTTTTTCTCAGACCACCAACTGGTTCTTTATTAGACTGGTTAAGAATACATACATGTAGAAGCCGGCAAAACTGTGCTGCTCTGTTTTGATCAGAATGCAAGCTATGAAAAGTTATTATCCAAAAATTCTGGGTCTCATTGTAAAGAAATAATGGTGATGGCACATATATTTATAGTTTTTGTATGTATAGCTGGCAACAGTTGTCATTATTACGATAAGTTGAGTGGTCCAAATAACAAAAACAGTATCACTGGACTCGAACCTCGAATAACGGTGATGTAGGCCTACTTGAACCAGTTAAATAAAGAGGAGCTGGAGAAAATCAATGCTTGGTAAATACTTAAATCAGAAATAATCTCTCTAGTCTCACGTAAATCACTGGGGCACACGGCGTAGGTCGTAACGCTATTTATACAAGATATAGTATAACCGACAGGAAACAAATAGCTGGTTAAATTGATTTATGAGGACAAACGGAAGAGGCAGAAAAGACATTAATCTAGTCACTGCTCTAATTATGTTGTGTTACGAAAAATTCACACGAGCAATAAAGCGCAATAATGAAAACACTGATTTACTGGTGACATGTCAGTAGAAGAGGCGTACATGATCATTTACAAAGACAGATCTGTTGGTTAAGTGAGAGAGTGTGGCCCACATTAACCACGTTATAACCAGATAATGGTGGTCTATTTACCGTGGTGCGCTGCCGTCATATATCTGTATTAGTATGCTGTCAGTTAGGATCTCACTAAATATCATAACTTTGATACTATATGAACTTTTTCTCATAAAAATGAGAAGAAGTTGAGACCGAGCTTTATAGTTATGGTCATAGTTATAGTTATGCCGTATTTATAAAGCGCAAATTCCCAAATGACTCAATGGTGCTCTTATCCGATCACAATGAATTCCAAATTTTTGTAAATTAATATCAATAACTAAGTAAACAATAACTATGTACACTATGGAAATATCACACTATGGATATGTTATCAATTGGTGTATATTATGTCGTTTATATTCACCATAACGTACCACATCTAATGCAATGACATCGGGTTGGATCTGATCAATGTGTGGAGATAATTAGGAGCATCACGCGTTTTACCGTGACCTTGATGTCATTAGAAAAAATGGCTCATGCATCCCTACATTCTGGAAATGACGAGCTAACTCCAACAGAGTATAAAATTAAGCAATTTTGTGAAAAATGAAGCTCATTTATGCTCTTACTTATATGTTGTTGTTAATTTTCTCACCTATGTGGCAATTTTTCATTAAAAGTTTATATAAATATGTATAAAAATAATATTAATTACAGATGTAGATCTAGTTGTGACTGAACACAGAAAAAGGTAAAATGGCCACTCAACCCAAAATATATTGTGACTCGAGCTCTAACGTGAAAATAATAATGTTTGATGTCACCAATATGTACCTGGTTATAATGTTTATCACGCTTATATCACGGCTACAAAATGTAAAGCAAAATATCATGTTACGAAGCAAGTCCGAATGATGGCCAACATTACGAACGAGCAATTGCAATACCAGCTGCCAATATACCTCTTTACCATGTTTACATTAGCATCATACTTCCCAAACATTCAAAATTGACAAGATTGATGCATTTATAGGACCATTATATATGCGATTATACACCACTCGTCTTCATCTATGTAATGTATCAATGGGTTATTGGGTGCGGTATCTCAGAAATCCCGCAAGGCATCATTGCAGGCAGTTTCTTTGATCTGGCAATGAGTAACAAGCGCAACAGACTTGGTATTATCTATTGCCATCATCAGTATAACACCCTGTAACGCATCCGGAAATGTATTAAGGCACAACTTTTTAATAACTTAATTGAAAAATAATATCTTTGGAGATCTTTCCAAATCTCCAAAATCACACAATTGTAGCCACACCAGTCATAAAGATGTGAGAACCTCCTTCCAGACGATGTTTATAGTGCATGAAATATGGCAGAATAACGTTACTGGCTTCCATTTATCGACATGAAGAATTCAATAGTGATGAATGTAAACAACTGGGTAGGTTCTCACCATGGTGGTTTCGAGATGAAGACTAACTGGTAGGTGTTTTTGATGTAGAGAAGCCTATTCAAGACGTCATTGGCTGTTTCGAGATCACAACACGTTTGAGATAATAAATAGTAATTTAAAAAAAAAAAAACTGCAATATTTGCGCGCATACAGACTTACATTATTATGGAATTGGTGTCGAGGTGTAGGCCTACCTGATTACGTAAATGTAATGGCGGGTATGGATTAGCAGGTTTTCTTCTTTAAATATCCGAATAAACAACACCAGTGCACCATGTTATCAACTGAAAGTAAAAGTAGAAAAAACAGTCGTATTTTTGAAGCATGATTTAAGGCCGAAAATGATTGCTCGCGATATCTGATCTATATCTGCAAGTGTGAGGGAATATCGACCACTTAGTGCAGGAGAACGGGAGGTTTTATTTAGCATTGTGAGTGCAAAAAGTTTAAAGTATATCACGTGTATATCACATACCGCCAGGACCCCAAAAAGGCGATTCTTAAGTGCCACAGCCTGTACCAATGAATGGGCCCCAACAAAAAAGTGATACCGAAACAAATATATTAGCAGGAGTAGGGGCAATAATCTTACAGAAAAGGTAAAATCTACTTTAAATATTGGCCTAATAACTCCAGTCCATAATTTTATTCCATGATCGCATTTCACCCTTTAACTCCCATAGAACTGTGAATTTCTACAGCTATTCCCACACCACTATAGATAAATACAAAATGCCCAATTTTATCATTTAGCCAAGCATTTGTAAATCCAAACGTCCTGATTCTAATGGATGGTAGCATTTTTAAATGAATAATTTTAGTTTAAAATATGTGAAATGAGGGGTATATGCGTCACTAGCATGTAAAGGTTAAAGCTATTATATAATTTGATTATGGCCTACTAGCTTAACTCTCGAACTGCCAAATTATTCAATCGAAATTTTCACCCACTTGAAGTTGTGTCTCGCTGACGCGATCCACAACTTCAAGTGAGTGAAAATTATACAGATTTGACAAAATAAAGGTCAATTATTTTCAAATCTTGCTGATGGATGTCACATTTTATCTTTAACATGTTTAAAAGCTGGTAATTATTGTGCAAATAAAAAATGTAGAAACCGAATATAACCGGCGGCTAGAGGGTTAAACCCGTGGTTATGTACTGGTTGAAACTAGTTTTGGAATGCACTCCCACACCCTTCACGCAATTTAGCTGGAGAAATGTTGATTTTACTAGGATCTCACATTTGTTTGACCACGGGAAATACCAATATAGATATTGTCTAAGAAGATTAGAAAGATAAGAAATAAGATAATTAAGAAGATAATCTAAGATGATAAGAAAATTAATCAGCTATTTGACTTATTAAAGAATTATATTTTCCATCCTCTATCGATATTTTACCCTGAACCCCTTGCTATAAATGCATAAAATTAAAACAGTCGATGTATTTGTCATTGCAATTAAACAATGGCATAACCTGTGTAATTAGAGTGTAATAAAGACAAGTGTATGCTTATACAGGACCTACAAAGTTTGTTGATAAAATACTCTAACAAACAATGGTATGTAACAGCGACGTCCGTACATTTAACGCATCAACTTTAAATAATTTATTCTATTATATATAAATTGTGTTCATCCAAGATAATCCTTTTCTACAGAGAATAGTAAATACACGCAGGAAACGGGGACTGATAAAAAACGTTTCCTCGATTGATTGCGAACGCCGGGACAACGAATCTCTACCATAACAAGTTGAAAGTGAGGTTCCTCGCCAGATATAGGGTTTTTATTTCGTGGTAGAATGTGATTAGTGATACAATGGTGAGAAAGAGTATTTGTGAGGTGTTTTTTCTGGGACATCTCGCCTTTAGGATTGGAGCGAATTATTCACCGTGGAAGTCGACAATATAATCTGTCTATATCGCAGATACATGCAAATTTGTTTTATTACCTAAACTACGCAGTAGAAAAAAGCTGACTGGCGTGTGCACGTTTATGTAACAATTGTTTTTATTCGTCATATCGTGGCCTTGGTGGTAAAGGGTGGGGTATCTGCCACTCATTGGAGGGAATATATAACCCTTTAGCGACAAGTGGACGTGTTTATGTTATAATAAATTTATTGAATTTACTATGATATATGGTAATTGCAGCTAGTGGAAACAAAGTTAAACTTTTAAAAGCAAATGATCTCATTTTTGTTATTACAATGTACATTCATCAGCAGCATAGTTGCTTATAGGAGAATAATATTTTGAATAGGTGTGCTCATCTTTATACAATATACTCAAGTGCAGCACCATTCCTTGACATTTTCGATTCTTTTGAAAAAAATAAATACAAATTACTCCCGTTTAACTGATAGTTGCTGTTCTATTTGTGATCAGGGGGTTATCAGATAGTTAAGATTGTTATAATAATCTTAATTTTAATATTTTTAGTGGGATGTGCTTTTTTCACCATGACATAAAACTTCAGGTGGGCTCACCTACATACCTGAAATCGTAATGCAATGTATATTTGTGGAAAACAGCTTAACCAAAACACCAGGCAAAGTGGTATAATGGTCTCCTGACAAATGGACAATTGATAGGCCTACACTGTCAGGTCAACTTGTTATTCCGTTATTACCTAAATAAGAACTACCATACTTTAATACCTACCTAAGAATGTCACTGTAAGATTTGATCTGATACCGCAGTACCCGATTCATAGTTGACCAATTTTATGGAAAATTGGTAACGTCTATTTTATTAAAACACTTTTAGTGAAAATATGTCATATATGATTACAGTTAATTAAAGGGTTGAAACGACAACTGCGCTGAAATGGTTAATATAAGTAGATGTCCTACTGGGGTATGGAGCAATAACGGGATGTCGTAGTCACAATAAAGACGGAATAATGCCCAGAGAAGACTCTCATTTCATTCTGCAGGAAGAGGGAAATTAACGAGCAGCCGCCGACATTATTTAACACTGGTTAGACGCTGGGCCTGATTCGCAAATGTTGGCACATAATTCAACCAATGTCGGGATCGCCTTTACGCTGTCGGAAGATGGTAATCCAAGTATATTGCTGTGCAAAACCAAAAGGCAGTAACTGCTTACTTTTCAAGTAAGCAGTTACTGTCTTTTACCTTTGCAGGGCAGTATAATAACTGCTATGAGCGCAAACAATAAATGGAGATTTTGCGGTGTAAACATAATCTTGGCGACGTAAGACGTAATCGCGGACGCATTCGAGATGCACCGGTTTGTCACACGACTCGTCAGCATTGCAGATATCCCTGGAATCAGGAGTCGTACACTGTAACAATGATGGTTCACTGTTGGCTAACATCTACGCCATTGCCCCAACATTTCCCCATCACGGGATGATTATCTGCTACTTGGTAGGCTAATTGTGGGGTCGCTGGAGCCAGCCCAGAGACACGATAACGCTCTGGGAACGTCATCAATTCCGATACACACTCCGGATCGATTGTGTAAACGCTTAATCAATTCGCGCTCAAGTATGCTCTAATTTCGCCCGCTGTAATCAAGTGGAGGCGAAACTAAACAACCGTCAAAACTGATGATAAATCGTGTTTGCCCTCCCAAGAATCTCCCACTTTTGTGGTTTCTACACCAATGCACAAATTATCAGATGTATTAATAGGCTTACTTGGATATGAATTTAGCAACCAAATATATCACGAGTCTCATTGGAGTTATGCTCAGATGCCATATCAAACAAATTACTCCAAGAAGGGGCGAGAAATACAGTCCCTTAAAAAAACTAGAAATAGTTCAAAAAAGGATGAAAAAACATCTAGGGGTATAAAATATAATATATTATATCCATTCCAGCGAAAGCTAGGCACATTAAATTTATGTCGTGGTACTGAGGCGGCCATTTTGTTTGCCTTATGGCCGTCATCGTGGGTTTAGACATCTGGATCATCTCTAATATTATTTTCTGATGACACCCTCATGTCAGCGCACCTGAAATATCTGTGATACACCAAAATCGTCGATTTAACCCAATGCCGGTGTAACAGTTTCAGATCACCCCCCCCCCCCCCTGTTCAAGTTACCCCCTCTAGTTTCAATCTACCCCATCAGTTTTACCGGTGAACTTTCAATGATAACACTTATCATAATGTATTTTTTCATCACATGGCATTGGGAGACTTTAATCTCTATAAGTATAACCCTTTGGTGTCTAGAGCAGCTAATCAGAAACTATGTTGGCATATATAACCCTCTATGGCAACTAACGACACTTTAATCTCCATATAAGCCAACTAGTAAAAAAAAGTTGTTAGCACGATGTCTGGAAATAATTTAATCTCACTTATGATATCTAAGGTTAACCAGCGAAAGTAATCATTGTCGGTAATATATATCGATTTATCTATCGCAGATGTAACGTTTGCCATGTTTTCTCACCCGTTTTGAAGACTGGTACCAACTGTCTATTTTCGCAGGCCTATATACATTTGTAATAATTTTCAGTGACCAAAATAAAAATAAAAAATAAGCGTATAGGGGCCTACCTTGCTCGCATCCTTACAACATACACAATACCAGTCATCTATACCAGTCATTTATATGCCAAAT
This sequence comes from Flabesymbios commensalis, assembly GCA_964017125.1. Taxonomy (NCBI): domain Eukaryota; kingdom Metazoa; phylum Annelida; class Polychaeta; order Terebellida; family Flabelligeridae; genus Flabesymbios; species Flabesymbios commensalis. The sequence goes on from OZ024903.1 coordinate 19,183,756, forward strand.
CTGAAAAATGTTCACTCACTCAAAATTGTGGATCGCGTCAGAGAGACACAACTTCAAGTGGGCGAAAATTCCAATTAAATAATTTGGCGGGTAGGAGGTTAAATCCTGAACTTGATTGGACCACGGTGACAATGCACCTGCCGCACTGTACCAAGTGAATGTGTACTCAGCGAATCGTGGCGACCCATCTGTTTTAATTTAGGCTTAACGGTACTTGAAATGGTCAGCAATAATAACATTCGGTGTGTAGGGCCCATGGGAGGGGTAAAATAAAAGTGGATTTTTTTTCAGTTTTAAAATACCGTGCGGTACGGTGAAGCTAATTTCAACATACCCCCGGTAAGCTGAAACTAGTTTCAACGTACCCCCCGGTATGCTGAAAGAGGGGTACGCTGAAACGGTTACACCGGTAAACGATTTGGAAAATTTGCAATATGTAATTGCCTATGGGAGGGGTAAATTAAAAGTGGATTTTTTTTCAGTTTTAAAATACCGGGCGGTACTTTGAAGCTAATTTCAACATACCCCCGGTAAGCTGAAACTAGTCTCAACGTACCCCCGGTATGCTGAAAGGGGGGTACGCTGAAACGGTTACACCGGTAAACGATTTTGAAAATTTGAAATATGTAATCGCAATAATTCCTGCAAAAGTAATAGACATTTGGTGGGGCGTTTACGAAAAACCTATTGCAGCAACTTAGAACTATTCTATCGAAAATGATATCAATTTATTTTTTGATCTTGCACAAAATGACGGCCATCATGGATTTTTTCGATTAAAAAACAATGTGGAGCTCCTAGGCTAACTTTGAACAGGATACGCTACTGTACCTTGGAGAAACATTTGAAGCTTTTATCGGCCCGGTAGCGATAACACTGAAATTTGGTGCTAAGCCTATTAATGTACACTCGCGTAAAGGGAACCGCAATTTTAGAAAAACATGGGCTAGATATAAAATCTGGCTCTAGATTTTTAGTCGATGTTTTGTTATAGATAAATACACCTGTCATCTGCAGCATGGAGCAATGGGGCATTCATAAAATCCATCCGCGGCAGATCATAATCCACCCGGCTGAACTTGACAGCTTATCAAAACATCTGCCGGTTCAACCAGATGCCCACGGCAACGTCACTTCTTGTTTTCAGGATTTAGATGCGGTGGAGCGCAGATTCGGGGATGGCCCAATTTTCTAATTTGTACTCCTTGATCTGTTTATAAACAAACTCAATTTTCAGAGAGAAAAACAATCCAGTGATCTAGTAATGTCGGATATACTTTTCACGTATAGTTAGGGCCGAAATCAGGGCTCTTAATCTACTTTGCACATCATTTTTTAATATAATTTATCACCCACGTGTTCTTACGTAATTTGCGTGTGCGAAATTGTAATGTGCCGCATGATATTATCTATTTTGCGTCCTTCATTTTGGATTATTATTTTGAAAATAAATTCACTCGTCAGTAACGTCTATATATGCCTGGCTCCCGAATACATTACAAATAAATCTTATATCATCATCGTCAGCATTTTAGCGAAACAATAACAATAATAAATGAAAGTAGTTGTAGATAAAAATGCGTTTCTCTTGGATTTAAAGGTCAAATAAAGTTCAAACTATTCCAAAGACACCACTACTTTTAACCCTTACTGTGCTGAATTGTCAGCTAGTATTGGTTTTTTAAGCTTTGACGCATTTTTCAATTAACTTTCTTAACCCTTTAGCCGCCGGTGCCGCATATATTCGAGTTTTCATTTTTTATGAGCACATTAAGTACCGCCTTTTAAACATGCTAAAAATAAAATGTGACATCAATCAAAAATGTTTGAAAACAGTTCACTCCATTTTGTCAAATCTGAATAATTTTCGCTCACTTGAAGTTGTGGATCGCGTCAGCGAGGCACAACTTCAAGTGGGTGAAAATTCGGATTGAATAATTTTGCCGTTAAAGGGTTAAAACCGTACAAATACAGGCCTAGTAGGATAAGGGTTAATTATGCGCCCCTGAATGTTACATAGAATCATCGAAAGTAGGGAGTTCTCTTGGATTGTGGTTTCTATCTGGGACAGCCATCATTTCCATTAAACAATGTAGACTTTTTCGCAAGTTGGCCATTGTGTATGGGATAAAGCCCGAGGAGCTCTACATTTTTAGCTGTGGTAAAGGCCGAGGTGTAAGAATGTAGACCTCTGATGATTGACTTAAAACACATCCGACCTTAATGAGTATCCCTTATAATCAACAGTTTGGTCACACCTGACTGATTATAGCACCATAGGCCTACCATAATAGTGGTGTGTTTTAACTGTTCTTCAGGCTTCTTGCTATTTCAGAATTAGTTCAGAATTCTTTCCATCACAATTATTTCCTATCAACCATATTTATCTATTTTTATTTACGGTCCAGACTTTACCTAATTTAAACCAGTAAATCTAGAGATATTAATTGTGTAAACAATAAATCGTCATCCATTATAGTGGTATGAGATTATCTGCTGCACTATAATTCCTTGAGAATTATCGCTATTTCTTCAGCACCTAAGGCAATTTGCCTCCTCTGTGTTAAAGGGTCCTATATACAAGATATCAACATAAATTACGCAAACCTTTTGTAAAGCATAATTTTGCCAAAGCTTGTGTTCGATATCAATTGCCAAAAATTCTAAATAGCATGCCACGATCAATAACCGATAAAGTACACACTCATAATTTTAACTGGTTTTCTACGTATGTCAAATTGAAATTTATAGACACATATGCTACTGATTGTAATATCTCAAACTGTTATGTATGCAGTATCAATTTGAACCACTGAATTCTGTACTGCGGCGCCAAATGGCAGGATTTGCTTATTTGTATAGTAGGCAGATGCTGGCTATTGGCTTTGCAGGGCAGAATCAAAATTTATTTTACCAACTTTATTTGATATAACTACTACGTTTATAGATAAACTTTAGGGTAAACCCATTATATTCGCTCACTTCACATGTATAACCCATATGTATACTAAGTAATTTCAAAATAAAATGTTATATGCTTGTATAAATTACATCATGGGGGGCATCCATGCTAGCGACCTTGTGGTCTTAATGGAGGTCTCCTAAACCACCCTGTAAATTGTTTCATTTATCTTATATTTACTTATTTTTTATCGTTGAATAAACACTTCTTCTTCTTTTTCTTCTTCTTCTTCTTTTTCTTTTTTGTTTTCTTCTTCTTCTTCTTCTTCTTCTTCTTCTTCTTCTTCTTCTTCTTCTTCTTCTTCTTCTTCTTCTACTTCTTCTTCTTCTTCTATCCGTCGCAGCTACTGCCGAGACATAGGCACATTGAAACACATTTTACCGATCAGAGTTTGATACCTTTAAGAGAACATCGTCACATGGTGTTAATCACCCAAATTCCCATATTTGATGCGCTGAAGCATATAATGCAACGGTGACCAGCACATTTCTAAGCATACGATATAATAATAAACACCATGCAGCAGATATTGGATACAGGACTTTTGAATAACTTGTTTTTCTCAGACCATCAACTGGTTCTTTATTAGACTGGTTAAGAATACATACATGTAGAAGCCGGCAAAACTGTGCTGCTCTGTTTTGATCAGAATGCAAGCTATGAAAAGTTATTATCCAAAAATTCTGGGTCTCATTGTAAAGAAATAATGGTGATGGCACATATATTTATAGTTTTTGTATGTATAGCTGGCAACAGTTGTCATTATTACGATAAGTTGAGTGGTCCAAATAACAAAAACAGTATCACTGGACTCGAACCTCGAATAACGGTGATGTGGGCCTACTTGAACCAGTTAAATAAAAATGAGCTGGAGAAAATCAATGCTTGGTAAATACTTAAATCAGAAATAATCTCTCTAGTCTCACGTAAATCACTGGGGCACACGGCGTAGGTCGTAACGCTATTTATACAAGATATAGTATAACCGACAGGAAACAAATAGCTGGTTAAATTGATTTATGAGGACAAACGGAAGAGGCAGAAAAGACATTAATCTAGTCACTGCTCTAATTATGTTGTGTTACGAAAAATTCACACGAGCAATAAAGCGCAATAATGAAAACACTGATTTACTGGTGACATGTCAGTAGAAGAGGCGTACATGATCATTTACAAAGACAGATCTGTTGGTTAAGTGAGAGAGTGTGGCCCACATTAACCACGTTATAACCAGATAATGGTGGTCTATTTACCGTGGTGCGCTGCCGTCATATATCTGTATTAGTATGCTGTCAGTTAGGATCTCACTAAATATCATAACTTTGATACTATATGAACTTTTTCTCATAAAAATGAGAAGAAGTTGAGACCGAGCTTTATAGTTATGGTCATAGTTATAGTTATGCCGTATTTATAAAGCGCAAATTCCCAAATGACTCAAAGGTGCTCTTATCCGATCACAATGAATTCCAAATTTTATAACAATTGTTGTAGGCTTTGTGAAACAAGTGCGTTTTTAGTTTTTTCTTGAATTCAATGTAGTCGGAGATTATCCCGCTTTTGGGACAGCTATTGCAAAAGCCCGATTCCCAGATGAAGACTTGAATTGAGGTTGTTGCCGCAGGATGGCTCCTCTGCCTGAGCACAGTTCCCTTTTTGATCTGTAACTATCCACCAGGGAACACAAGTAGCTAGGGGCCGTGCAGTGCATAGCCTGGAATGCAAGTGTTAGTGTCTTGTACTCGATGCGATGCGCTATAGTCAGCCAGTGAAGTTGCATCATAACAGGAGATATGAACTCTCGCCATGGGGTACATATCACTAACCGAGCGGCCGAAGTTTGCACACGTTGCAACCTTGAAATTTGTCCTTGTGGGAGACCTAGAAGTAGAGCATTACAATAATCCAGCTGATACAAAACAAGAGCCTGGACAAACAGCTGTGTAGCAGTCAGAGTAAGGCAGCGTCTGACACGGCGAATGTTTCGCAGCCAAAAATAGCCTGACTAACATAATTTACTGATATGATCATTAAATGAAAATGACTCGTCAAAAATGACGTCAATATTGCGAGCTGATGGGGCAGGTGGGACATTTGATTTCCCAATGGTAATACTATCAACACTGACCTTGTTGGAATTGCTAATGGAAATGATCACAATGAACTCTGTTTTGCTGTCGTTCACCATCAGCTTATGCTGATGACCATAATGTGTTTAATCTATGTGTTTAATTTATCATTGGTGTTGTTGACATTGAAATTTAAGTACACTTGTGTGTCATCTGCATACAGTTGGTAATCAATCAATCAACCATGCCGTCTGCAGATTGCACCAATATGGCCCGTGTATAACGTGAATAGGAAAGGACTTAACACTGAACCCTGAGGTGCGCCAAATCGTAGAGGTACAGAGCCATATTTTGAAGAACCGATGTTCACTGTTTGATGACGCTTCTGCATGTAGGACGCGAACCATTTAAGAGCCGCTCTGTCGGCACCTATGCACCCAAGCCTCGCTAGTAGCAATTTAGGATCTATTGTGTTGAAGTCAACCGAGAGGTCTAGGAATACCAACATGGTTCCCTTTTTTTCGTCAAGTGCAGTCCGAACATCATTGCTGACTCTCAGCACTGCTGTTTCTGTGCTGTGTGATGGTCGATATGCTGACTGATTCGCCTCATGTTGGTCAGTTGAAAAGAGAAAGCCAAACAACATGGTAAGAACGACTCTCTCAAGGACCTTTGAAAGTAAAGGCATGTTGGAAACTGGTCTATAGTTTTTTAAGAATATTTGGGTCCAAAGAAGGTTTTTGGATGAGTGGTGTAATTAAGGCCTGCCTTAACTTTGATGGTACTATCCCAGAAGGTAACGAGCAATTGATCAGCTTTGTAATAGCTGGTACTAAGATTTACTTTTAATTTTAGAGGGTTCTGAGTTCGATTCCCAGAAGAAACAAAAATATGCCTGGTGTGCTATTAATTACGCAAGCAGTGAGACAATAAAACGTTAAATTAGTGGGATGATACAATAAATAAATTGTCTAGATGATGTTTCAGGAGCTGAGTGGGGAGTGGGTCTAGACTGTATGACTTAGTCGGAGACTTCATGATAATCTTCTTAATCTTAGTCTCCGATGATTCGTCAAACAAACTAAACCGCCTCTGATGTGTATGGTGTGAGGGAGGATCAGTGCCCCGAGTAGAGGTAGTCATCTGAGAGGCAGTCTGATCTAGCTTCATTCTTATCAGCTTTGATTACCATTATCTCTTTTCCAATAGAATAGTTAGGATTGATCATAACTTTTCTGGTAGAAATGTGAAAATGTCAAGATCAGATCAAAGTTAGGATGTTCAGTGAGGTTAATTTAATAGCATATTGACATCTAACTTATGCATCGCATTAGTCAATAATCAGAAGCCTAGTACCACGTTATAGCCAGGTGATGACGATCTATTTGCCGTGGTGCGCTGCCATCATATGTCTATATCAGTACTCGATCAGTTAGGAGGGAGATGGGCGCATCTCACTTAATATCCTAGTTATCCAAGTTATCTTATCTTTTTCTCAGAAAGGTTAAAACGGAGTTTTGATCATAAATTCACTTTCTCTCTTTTCCATTAGGATTGATCCAATATTTCCTGGAGGAAATGTGAAAATGTTAAGATCAAAGATCAAAGTTAGGATGTACAGTGAGGTGCACCCCAGGTTAATTCAATATCATATTGACCTCTAACGTATGGATCTTATTGGTCGATAATCACATGCATAATATCACGTGAAAAAAATAATAAATTTTTAAAACATTTTTTGATTTACCTCAAATATGGCTCAGCAAAGACTTCGGTGCTGTCTCAACGCCAACACAATGTTGTCCCTGAGATTATGCAGCGTTGACAGAACGTTTCGGGATCGCTGTTTAAATATGTTGTTTTCTGAGCTTTGCTATCAAATATATCAGCAAAGATAGATTGCAAGATAATGGTCTGTGCTATTTCAATAATGCTCTGATGGACCATTACCAAATCAAATATTACCAGTGCAGTTCTGAATAGCGTCATACCTTCGAGAGATAACTTCAGATTTTAGCGTTGACAGTTTTCAGTAAACACCCACGGCAGCGATTTCTTCCCAATATTTGACGCACTATTGTTGTTGTAAAACGGTTTTGATTATGACAGACGATCCCAGATAGTGAACCGAATGCTCACAAAAGGATCAAATTGGCTATATCTCTGCGGCCTTGTTCATCTTCAAGGCCTGTCAATATTATTCTGACAATACACCATACTTGCGCCATTAGGTCAGAGAGAAGTTACAGGTCGGCGGTGGAGGACAATGACTCTAATCCGTGTCACAAATCCTAACCGCTTCACATTTTGTATAACTTACTGTGTTTTATCGGGAAATCAGCTCTTCATTGATCACCCATTATATTATGCTCAGGGTACATACCATGGGCAATGTCTTGGGCGCCGTGCTATTTCTCAGCTCAGATGTCCAAACATTATTTATACAGACTATTACAGCGAGCCAGACACCATTTTGATCGTGTCCCTTGATGACCCCTTCCACGGTGTAAGATAGCAGCGACAAATGCTGCCCAGACGTTGGCTTACTGCTGTCTACATACCGTCCCCTTCAAGATGAAAGGGTTATCTGCCACTTTACAAAGTGGAAGATACATCCTTTAATTTCAAAGGATGGAATTACGTTGGCCCAACGTTGAGCTATGTTTGGCCACAGTGTTTGCTGTCGATGGCGTTTATGGCAGAGACGCTTGCGTTGCTCTCAGGAACGCTAGTTGGGTAACATATCAGTCTGAACCAACATAATTCATGGATTTGTTCGACATTCCTCTAAGTGCTTATTGCATAGCATAAATTTGCTTTTACTGACAGAGAAGTTGTTTGACTCGGTCTTTCCTATACAAAAAATTGGCCAAAACAAAATTATCAATGAAAAGTTTGTAGGCTTAGTACTGAAAAGTTTATACTTTATCATATTGTAGGGCCTATTTCATCGTCATTTATCTGTGGTCCACTTGCATTCAAGCACTGATTACGAATCTCTTACATTGCTGACAGCTCACATATAATGTTTTGTTGAATGAATCAAATCTTGCTGGCATTATGCATGATGGGCTATCGTAGGTTATCAGTTATGGAGGCATCTTAAAGGGACATTAAAGAAATTGACTGAACAAGATTACATCGCCCGTGTCGTTATGATTGATCGGGTGGGTGATCCCATCGATCCAGAATACTCCAGACAACGGCTGTTTTACAGTGCCTTATTTTATATCCAGCTAACTCCACTGTGTACTGAGGATTCGGCAATGTGTAACTACTAATACATGTATAGCTAAAGTCAAAAAACACTTTTTACTAGATTTGTAATTTTATGTACATTTTGTTGAACAATAGACCATACTTAAATCATGGGATGTCCTTTTTTAATCACTATATATAAAAATGTTCTATCATCTTTCAGAACAGACCGTTCAACATAATTGTATAGTCCACAATTGCTATACAATTTTTACACCTCACGCTGTCATGGTATTGTATCAGGTATGTTTTAAATGAAACTATGAGCAAGGTCATTTATAAAGAAACAAACGTCACCTGTACGTCTACAATGTGACGTACATTCCTCAAATCATTCACATTAGTAGCAAAATCCCTTAACATGTAGTCGCCTCATAGGCAAAGGGTCCTAGCCGGAGCTCGCTGGTTCGTCCCCACTCAGGCATAAAATGTTTTTTTCCCGCTCACTTGTAGACATGGCTGGCAGAAAGGACCCTTCGGCTCCAAAGGGGACAACGCGCATGTAGGTAAACCAGGCGTAACATAAACCTGGTAAATGTTGTTGAACAAGAACAAAATAAATATCTGACGCCAATTACTGTCATCTTCGTGTTATTTTACCGGGTTGCTGCTGGGTGGTGCGTACTTCCCCTGATCCTTGCGGAATGTCTGGGGCGCGGGCTTAGCTGTTATGATCAGCACCACCGCTTGTCACGCTACTCAAGTTTCATAAGGCATCTTCCCAGTCGTATGGAGATTCAATATTGTGGGAAGCCTCCATGGCTGAAAGGTAGTGTGCTCTGTTAGGGTTCGAATGTTGTCGAATACTGTGTCTGGGCAGGGCAGTTTAATATGATCCATATCCCCATCCTCCGGATGTTTTCTTGGTCCGGTTTAGTCTATATGTGCATAAAGGTGGTCTAAAACCCCTTTCGTGTAATCATTCATTCATTCATTCATTCATTCATTAAATCATTCATTCATTCATTCATTCCTTTGTTCATTCATTCATTCATTCATTCATTCATTCATTCATTCATTCATTCATTCATTCATTCATTTATTCATTCAGTCATTCACTCATTCATTCATTCATTCATTCATTCATTCATTTATTCATTTATTCATTCATTCATTCATTCATTCATTCATTCATTCATTCATTCATTCATTCATTTATTCATTCAGTCATTCACTCATTCATTCATTCATTCATTCATTCATTCATTCATTCGTTCATTCATTTATTCATTCATTCTTTCAATTATTCATTCATTCATTAATTAATTAATTCACCCATTCATTCATTCATTCATTCATTCATTCATTCATTCATTCATTCATTCATTCATTCATTCATTCATTCATTCATTCATTCATTCATTTATTCATTCATTCATTCATTTATTCATTCATTCATTCATTCATTCATTCATTCATTCATTCATTCATTCATTCATTCGTTCGTTCGTTCGTTCGTTCGTTCATTCATTCATTCATTCATTCATTCATTCATTCAGTCATTCATTCAGTCATTCAGTCATTCGTGTTGACTTTTGAAAGTAGTTAACTCATTACTAGTTGTTTGTATAAAATCATTTGGATATATTTAATTGTGTCAATGGTAGGCCTTATCGTGTCATAACATCTTTTTTTAGTTGGATCCTGAAGGTTTGTTGAAATCATTTCTCATTAGTTGGAGCTCGTCGTTTCCGAACAATCACGAATCGAACAACTTTGTTAACGTATTGGGAGATTAAAAAAATGTTGTTTGTGTCAATAAATAAGGTTAGAATTAAAAAACTAAATAGAAGATTAAGTAAGTTTTGGTGATAGCATTCTTGGAAATACACTTGCACGGTTTGCACCCACCTGTTATACTTACACCTCGCCAAATAAAATGTGTAGGTATGTCACAAAGTTAAGATGCTGCACTCTCAGGGTTTTTCACAGACAAGGTATTGTTAATAATGTCTCAATAACGTAACATAACACATTTTCTCGGGAAACCCTGGTGAGCGTAACTGGAGTCTGGATAGAAACGTGTCAGCCGAGCCATTAGCTGACCAGAGAGAAGACCCCTCCCCCCCCCCCCCCACCCCCACCACCACCGTGCTTAAACAGATCTGTATCCCGGGAAACGCCAACCCAACACTGTATCCATGGTGGGTCATTGCTAGCCATGGATTCTCGCCTTAACGTAACAGAAAAATACACTGATAGAGTTGGGTGATTGTTGGCCCAGTCTGTACTACGTTGGGTTATGTTCACCAAGACGTTTGCGTCGTCCAGCTGCTGCGGGGAAACAGCTTCACCGGATCACTAGTGGGCAGGCGTTCAGCCGTAAAAGCTGCTGACTGCGGAGAAACAGCTTGACCGGATCACTGATGGACGAGCGTTTAAAAGCTGTTTACTGCGAACCCCCCTTCATCCACTACCTGGATACAAACTGATGGCTTGCTCAGTATCATTTAGTGTTTTATTTTTATTCAACCTCGTATGAGAAACAGATGACCTAATAGGCTTACAAATATTGTATTCTGGTCTCTGAACAAGCAGTATAGGAAACTAAATCCGTTATGACTGAACAACACACTGGGTCAAAGACTTACTTTACGAATGAAGCTCTGACTGGCCCTGGAAGCCGGGATCCGGGCAAAGTGGTGACAAAAACTAATATTTGTTTAATTTTAAACACACATTTCGTTCCCAATAACTGTGATTTGACGATTTGACCTGCTAATAAAAAAGATTAAAACGACTATAGTCGCATGACGGATTGAGCTCGGATGCGCTACTCCTCGGTCACAAACCTTCGACCAAAATAGGAAACATATATAGGCAGCATAGGCAGCACTGTACAGTCCATACCTTTGAACAGTTTGGAACACTGTATATGCACATCCACGATGACAAATATCCGAACAGACCGGCATTCGAACCTGGTACATCCAGGTTACATTAAGTCCCAGTCGATACGAGTGAGCCATCGGGGCCGGTCAAAATAGGAGACAAGAAAACGAAATAGGGAACTTGAGACATGATGATACAAATTAGTAGAATAATATAGGTATCGAGATGATGGTCAAAATAAAAGGAACAATTATGCATTCTGAAATGACTGTGACTTTGATCTTAGAAGTTATAATATTGATTAATTGATTGATTGATTGATTGATTGATTGATTGATTGATTGATTGATTGATTGATTGATTGATTGATTATTGAATTGATTGATTGATTGATTGATTGATTGATTGATTGATTGATTGATTGATTGATTGATTGATTGATTGATTGATTGATTGATTGATTGATTGATTGATTGATTGATTGATTGATTGATTGATTGATTGATTGATTGATTGATTGATTGATTGATTGATTGATTGATTGATTGATTGATTGATTGATTGATTGATTGATTGATTGATTGATTGATTGATTGATTGATTGATTGATTGATTGATTGATTGATATCGATCCTAATTTTGAAATTGCGCGGCAAACTTGCGTTCAATGACACTATAATAATTACATAGGCAGTGCTTCTGTGTGTTTGTTGACAGTTACGTGGTTAACTGATGCAATGAAATGCGTCGGACAGGAGTCATTACCGCAGATCCAGTCAATAAAATATAGACTGACCCAGACTGGCCGGTGGCGAAGTCTGTGATGGTTAGGACCGACCACTAGAATTCCCAATTGACAAAATACGTTTCAGCTTTGGTCATACGTCGTTTTACATTGGACCGGCGTTAAACCGGCATTTGCACTTTCCGAAACTCCAAGTCATTTTATTTATTCCGTTCTTTATCTTAAAATTGGTCCGACATAGCGTAGTTGGAGTTATATGTGTGGACCTGTCTTACAACCTTAATATCGTACAGTTATAATAGTTGTCATTTTTATTAATTATTATAGCATCAATGATTTAGTCAATTAACAGACGACTATAGTTGTTTTCAGCGCTTGACATCATCAGGAAGCACTACTTGTTAGTCAATTAACAGACGACTATAGTTGTTTTCAGCGCTTGACATAATCAGGAAGCACTACTTGTTAGTCAATTAACAGACGACTATAGTTGTTTTCAGCGCTTGACATCATCAGGAAGCACTACTTGTTAGTCAATTAACAGACGACTATAGTTGTTTTCAGCGCTTGACATCATCACAAAGCACTACTTGCAAAAATATTATTGAAGTTGTCACTCGCTAGTCATAAATAAAAACGATAACCATTGTCGTTAATATTATGATGGATGATGAAGTGTATTTACTTCTTATGAAGGATACATGCATTCTTGTTCTAATACATGTACTAATATCATTGCTTATCAGAAATACCATTTAAAAATAACGGTAGAGATGCTGTCTAAATTCGGTTAGAAATGTTTAATGTCCACCACCCGAAAAAGATATATATAATTATTAGACTATATAGCAGCATCGGTACAGGCCTAAATTATTTTTCACAAATCCTTTATGATGGAGGCTTGTGTTTGTGTGTATCACTGAGTGTGATAAAAAAAGCGTACAGTACAGTATGGACGTTCCATCTCATTCATCAACTGGGTAAATTAGAGATTAGAGGCTTCATGCATTTCGACATCTTAAAGTGGTTTTCGCTGTCGCTGATTATAGGCGAGTGTGAAATTGATAAAAGTGAGGACATCGCCGGCTCAAAAGAATAAAAAGAGGAGGTCACCAAGTAGAAACCTTCGGATTCTAATTTACGCACGTTTACAATCACGCACGTCCAGCGCACTAAAAAATAACGAATTTGGTCAGTGCGTTGTGATTTGCTGGGCGTGTGTCAGAATTCGTTGATGATTTGACGAGAACGCTAGATGAAAGTTGTTCTTTTATTGTGCGCGTCAACCTCTGCGCAGATTTTCTGCTTGTTCAATAATGTGAGCGTTTTTCCACGTGTGAATGTAGACGCCAAAAGAACGTCAGACCAGCGCCAGTCTAATGTTAGGCACAAGTAAATTCGTTGTGTTTTCGTTCACCGCGGTTTGTCCCAGTAACACATACACGACGCACTGTGCACGCATAAAGAAATAAATCACAATTTAAGTCAGGATTGTGTAATACGTAGCAGGTTGGTAACGAATGCATAGCGTGTTTCCAATGCAAAGCGCGAAAGAACAGCGCTTTGCTAACGCGCTGCACGCGTTAGCAAAGCGCGTTTAGACAAAGCAAAAAAATTCAGCACTTAAGGCATCGTTTGAATCACCACTATTCAGGGCTGTTAGGACAATAAATAGACTATTTGGGGCAAATTGTTCCAAAGCCACCAAATTTGGCCCAGATGTCGACAAAACCTTACTTGATCGATTTTGGGTGGATGCCAAGAAAGGCATAGCATTGCGCCACCGTACGGGCTAAATCCAAAATGGCCGCCACTAGATATCAGAAATATCAGAATTAAGCAATATAATAACTAAAATCTTAATTTACTCGAAATAAAACTCGCTAATGAGAAGCCTGAATTATGATCTTTATGTTTTTCATAAGTTTCCATTGATTTCTCCGCATTTTTATGTGATTTATTGGCACAAAGCTTAAGTATCATGCTCTGTTCATACTATGTCAAATAACTGCACGTTTTTCAATCATTTCCACACAACTACAACAATTATATGATCAGAAGGCCACCAATAATAAATGAACAGTATCAGTAGTTAAATTGATTATTGAACATTATTGATTTTGTACTTTGACGTCAATAAAGTTAATATGACACCTGAAATTTAGAATCATACGATATGGAAGTACTTGTCACTGGAGCCACGCGATCATCCTCATTTATGCAATTTTCCACGCATTATTGTCAAAATTTGAGTTCTATACCCTAGTAACAAACATCGTTTTAGCAGATTCATCCCCGAAATATCACATTTATTGTAATTTAATGTTATTTATAGCATATGCGCCATACATAATAATAAAATTTGTTGGAAACTAAAAGTTGAATTATATTACAACGTAGCATGCACAAGTAAAACATATTTAGCACTAAAATTAGCTACGTGTTATTAAAAGAGTAATTGATTATACATGTAGCGTGCTTACAATATAAATAGTTTAAAAATAAATAGCTTATGTCATGCAGTCATTGCCAGTGGACCAGGCCGTGTGGGATCAGTGTACGTTGGTGTCATTTAGTTTTTGCTCTTAGTGCTGGGGATTTTGTTTTCTTTCACAAATTGTGAATGATTCGTCCACATGTTGTTGTAAACATATTTATTTAACGAGGATTTACAAATAGCTACAAAGCTAAGGTCAGTGTCTCCTCAGTGCAGGTGCAAGTGCAAATAGTAATAATAATATAATGTGGTGTGAAACATGTATAAATTAAACATCGGCACCTCTATGCAATACCATAACAATGTGACCAAGCAAATACACAACATTGTCACCCACATTTACGAAGAAGCAAAAAATATGAATACACACAATAAGCATGAAAGATGCCTTCAAGACGGCTCAAAAATAACATTATATATTCACACATTTCGAAACAGAGAAATACAGAAGTACACACTATAATTAGGAAAAAAAATCTTAAAATTAAAATGAAATGCAGGTATCTGGCTACATCACAAAACGCGATGTTTCGTTAATATATAACAAAACAAAACGGCATATTTTTATATTTATTTCGGGGGGCAGTGTAAAAGATCCCGAGACAATAAGTTCGTAATCTATTCTTGTTTCTGGAGGAATTAACGGAGATATTTTTTCTAGCATAGTTTCGCGTTGAAAAGTGTAATTGCTGCATTGGAAAAAATAATGTCTAGCAGATTCGATTTGAGGCCCACATGTACACATGGGGCTGGGTATACAAGATTTGTTATATAGATCCCCATTTAATGAAGAGAAGTTTAACCTAATTTGACAGAGATTAATTTGATCAAGTCAATTGCCGATATAAAAATGTTTGGGTACTATCGACCTAACTTTCAGGTAGTCAGTTAGTTTGCATTTAAATAGAGCTTTTTGAGAACAGCAACGTATGCTGGACGGTAGCAGGTTCCATAAATGTGTACTTGAAGGGAAAAAGGAATAGCGAAAGTATGATGTTCTGCAACGATGTCCCAAGTATTTGAACTCCCCCTGGCTCTAGTGGTATTTCTGCTGTTCCCCAGAGGGCGCGTTAAAAAGGTATGGAGGTTGACAGGACAGGTTTTAAATACTATGCTATGGAATTTTAAAATTTTATGAAACGTTCGCCTGGTTTGCAAAGTACAAAGTCCAGTTTCTTCCAGTAACAGTTGGCGTGATTTACCTTTCTTACAACCTGTGATCAGACGCAGCGCATTATATTGAATATTCTCAAGGGTATTTTTATCATTCTGGGAACAGTTGTCGAAAACTACATCTCCATATTCTAAAAGTGGACGTATAAAAGAAAGGTAACAGCGATGTAGTGCTGAGCGACTCATTTTGTACTTAAATAAACGGAGTAAATGGACACGTTTCATTGCCTTAGTTGTTATTTTGTTGATATGATCAGACCATGATAGCGTTTTGTTCAAGACAATGCCTAAGTGTTTGTGGCTATCTACTTGTTTTATGACAGTATTGTTTACCAATACTGGCACATAAGGTAATATTTTATTTTTACGTGAAAAAAGTATAGTTGCAGATTTGGATGGGCTAAGCGTCAGAAGCCAGTCCCTGCACCACTTTTTTGCCAGGTCACGATTCAGTATTTTGGCAGCCTTTCGGCGGTTACAGTTCACTTTTTGGAAAAGCGAACAGTCGTCAGCAAAAAAGAAATAGGTCAGATTATATCGAATTAGAAATGTCATTTATATAAATTAAAAACAGAAGTGGCCCAAGGACTGACCCCTGAGGAACCCCGGCAGTTATTTCAAGCCATGATGATTCTGCGTTATTCGTGATGATTCGTCCACATGTTAAATAACTGCACGATTTCAATCATTTTAAGACATATATACATTAATTATATCAGCATTCCACTATAAATAGAGATCCCTGTTGTCAATATATATTGGCTAATATATATTGCTTAGCATGATCCATATCTAAATTTGATTCCTATAATAATTCCAAGACTATCCTTTTCTAAAATGTAACTTATATGTGTAGGCTCTCGATGATCCTACTACATGATGTGAGCCAGAGCAACCTGAAGTATAGTCTGTCCAACAGTGGAGAATGGTCTAAAATGAAAGTTATCTTTTCGTTGATGACTCTGTCAATTCTCAAGCGATTTTCATGAAATTTTCTCAACACTATTTTCTAGTCATTTGCCATATCCTGAAAATATTGTATAGTCCAAAAGTTAGGCAATTTGACGTGTAGTACATTTTTAATTATGACACCCTTTTATAAACCCATTAAACTCATTTCGTTTTTTCTCAGAATAATTGTGTTGCATGTCAAATGATCTCATTTTTTAATACTCCTTGTGAATACGAGAAATGCTGTTGAATATTTTCAAAGTGATCTTCACCACTGAAGAAGTGATCAGATCCACTTTAAAAGTTATCTCAGCCACTACAAAGTAGCTCTGATCACCTTCGTAGTGGCTGAGATAACTTTTATAGTGACTGTGAACACTTTGTCAGTGGCCAATATCACCCTTGTAGTGGCTGAGATAGCTTTTAAAGTGGTTGTTATTACTTATTTAGTGGTCAAGATCACCTTTGTGGTGGTTTAGATATTTTTATTGTGGCTGTGAGACTTCTTCAGTGGCCAAGATCAAGTTTGTAGTGGCTGAGGTAAATTTTAAAGTGGTTGTAATCACTTATTTAGTGGTCAAGAGCACTTTTGTGGTGCTAGAGATATTTTTAAAGTGGCTTTAATCACTTCTTCGGTTGCCAAGATCACTTTGTAGTGGCTTAGATAACTTTTTCAGTGGCTGACACCAGTTCATTAGTATCTAAGATCACCTATGTAGTGGCTCCGACAACTTTTAAAATGGCTGTGATCACTTCTTTAGTGGTCAAGATCACTTTTGTAGTGGTTTGGATACTTTTTTAATTGGCTGTGATCACTTCTTCGGTGCCAAGATCATTTTATATTGGCTCAGATAACTTTTTCAGTGTCTGACATCATTTTGTTAGTGATCAAGATCACCGTTGTGCCTGAGATAACTTTCAACTGTTATCAAAAATGTTAATACATTTTTAAATTTGGGTATTTATCGTGCATAAATGTGAAACACTGTCCATTTTCCCAAGCTGGCAGAAAAGTGCGCAAATTTTCAGTTCAACCAAAAAAGTGTGTAATCTGTTGAAATAGCTCATTATTTTTTATTCCAAATGGGTTATTTTGAGTGAACAATAGTTCTAGAACATGTTTGAATAAAAACCAAACATTTTTTACATACAAAATCAGCTGAGAGAAAAGTATTTTGACTATTTACTGAAAAAGTATGAAAAATAGATGAAATTAATACCAACATTAAAGCTCTCTTGTGCATTTGGCAATTATCGGACACAAAATATATTACATCTATGTGAAAGAAAATTTCCATTGATATCAAATATATTGATATAGCCCAAAATTTGACCACTCATCGGGAAAAAATGTGATATAATGGTCAATTTCCCGAGCAATTTTACATAACTCTTTGTTTTTATTCCAAATGGGGTTATTTTAAGTCAACAGTAGTTCTAAAACATGTTTAAATTAAAAATAAACGTTTATAACATACAAAAATCAGCTGAGAGAAAATATTTTGACAATTTACAGAAAAATATGAAAAATAGGTAAAATTAGGCATGAAAATACCAACTGAAAGCTCTCTGGCGCATTTGTCAGGGATCTGACACACAATATGGGACATCCATGTAAGCGCCTATGTCAGTAGCTTTGTATTGATATTTAATATATTTATGAAATTCAAAATTTGACTACTCAGTGGGCAAAGGTGTGTAATACGCTCGATTTCTTATAATCGGACTAAAATCGCATATATGTCATGTACATTTTTGGCCATATTTCAGTAAAGCAGCGGCAGTTACCTGATCAACAGGTTGATTCTGTCCCTTTAATAGGCGAGCTATGTGAAAATAATAGCGGCTTAAACTCCCCTTCCAAGTGACACCTTACCCCCAGTCACGTCTGGTCTAGAATGAAACCTAATTATTTTCAAACATTTTTTTTGTTCAATCCAATTATTTAAATAAAATAACATCAGAAGTAGCTAAATTAGCCATAACTATAACACATAGCAATATATCACGTGGTCACAGCCCTAAGTAAGGTATACCTCAAATCTGAATGGCGGCCATCATGAATTTTGCTAATATACCGGCCCTGAGCGATCCCCGTCTTGTCATCCATCGCAAATCGGGAGAGTATAATCTGTTCTATATCTGTGCCAAATTTTGTAGCTTTGATAACATGTTTGAACGTAATTTCGACAAATTAAAAACAAATTCTGCACATCAAGCCATGTATCGTGTGAAACACCACCTCAAATGAGTTAAAAGAGCTCCAAGGGTTAAGCTGCAGAAATAACATAGTCACAGCCTGCTGCTCGAGCGCTGGGCGAGCTGTCGGCATGAGCCCAGCATTTGTTTCGAGTACTCATGCAGTGCAGGGCAGGTGCGTTGTCCGCGACTGCCCCGCGCCCTCAACTGGCAGCCATGTTATACAAAGCAAACGTATTTAGCATTGATATAACGTTGTTCTAGCGCGCCTCACGTGTTTCTGGCGGTCTTCTGGCATGTACATTTATGCGCTCATATGCGCTCAATATTTTAAACATACCCAATTTCCCTTGACGATTATGCTGCGCACAAAAATATGAGTAGCGTTAGTGCAGCGCCTTCCACGAACCAGTAACAAGTACTGACGCACGACCGACGCACGACAGACGCTCGGCCGAAAAATGATTAATTTTCAGTGTGTTGCTCGCGCTGGCGATGCCCGGTGTATTCTTTAACTGAGTCGCCCTGCTAACGTGTGACGCAGTGGCAATTTTTAAAATATACTTTGCATTTAAAAAATAGCACCCCACTGTGTATGATATATGGAGAGCTTGGCAGACTCCCAATTGAATGTGAAATAAAAAAAAGAATGATTAAATTCTGGATGAGGCTAATCGCAACAAATAACAACAAATTGTCAAACAAAATTTATCAAGTTTTATTTAATATGCACGTAGCCAATATTTACTCCTCCCCATGGATCTGCGCCATAGAAAACATTTTAAACTCATGCGGCTTCACCTATATTTGGTTACAACAGTGTAAACAATCAGATACCTGGGTAGATTATATTTTGAAGCAAAACATTAAAGATCAATTCATCCAGAGATGGACGTCAGATATTAATAATTCTCCCAAATGTTTTAACTATAAATTGTATAAACAGACATTTGGTTTTGAAAAATACTTTGACATTTTACCGTATCCAAAATATTTTATATTTGTGAAATTCAGAACTTGTAACCATAAGTTACCAATCGAGATTGGCAGATATACCAATATTCCCAGACAAGAGCGACTATGTACACTGTGTGATCAAAGATGCATTGGAGACGAATTTCATTATGTGCTCGAGTGTTCAAAACTAAAATCGTTCAGAGCCAAATATTTACCATCCGTATATACAATTCGTCCTAATGTCCTAAAATTTGCAAATTTGTTAGGATCAGATAATCACAGTACGCTTATCAATTTGACGATTTTCTTAAAAGTCTCCAATGTACTTTAGTTGACACTTAATGAAATCCTTCTTATTTTGATCTTAATAAGTTATAAAATTATTAAAATATATTCAATCATTATCTGTTTATCTGTATATATATATATATGTATGTGTATGTATGTGTGTATGCATGTGTGTGTGTATATGTGTGTGTATATGTATATGTATACATATATGTATGTATATATATATGTATGTATATGTATGTATGTATATGTGTATGCATGTGTATATGTATGTATATGTGTATATGTATGTGTATATATGTGTGTATCATACAAGAAGTACAGTTGTGTTAGAAAATGGTTGTCTTTTTATTATTATCTTATTACACTGCATCATAGCCAATATTATGTGGCTGTATATGGTTACTACAATATGAAGTTAATATATGTATTGTTTTGAAAATATTTTACTTGACATCATTTACACATCTCACCATGCTTTCACCCTGTACCAAAGTTTTGGTTTGGGGAATAAACTTTGTCTTGTCTTGTCTTGTCTTGGCGAAACGCTGTGTATTCGCTGATTTATACACCTGATTTATTTATAACACGTTGTATATTCGTTTTAAAATCGCTGGCTCTTCTCATATCCTAGCAAAATTCATGGACGCACAACGACACACTGCTCTAATTTTTATCACGTGGGCTGTGCGTCGTGTATGTGTGACTGGGGTATAAGCTCTCTAGCTATTTTCATATTCCGCCAGAACGGCGACCAAGGCGTGGGCTGTGCATCGTGTATGTGTGACTGAGGTATTACTGGGTATTGCAGATGTAACATATTTATTGCCACATGTGCTAGACAATAGGCCCATTCGAATGGCTTTTTTCGTCATCGACGTTTTTTCGTCAAAAAGGTCAGATGTCAAAGGTCATTCTACAAAAATTGACGGTGAATTTTTTCGTCTCGTTTTGTTGAAGACGGAAAAAAATCAAACAGCCAGTCGAGTAAGATACAACAAAACGTAAAAGACGTCGACGACGGAAACAGCAACTCGAATGGGCCAACTGGCACGACAATGATAACACAAAGTTGGTACAATGTTGTGACCTTACTGTCCACTAAAAAGAGTTGTACGATTGCTGGCAATGCTGGCAAGCACCCCCAATAAAGGTACAACGTTGGCATAACGTTGTGAACAGGAACAAATGAGTTGTACACTAGAAAATAGTTGTACGATTGCTGGCAACGCTGGTGAGAACCCCCAATGTTGTTTTATTGTTGGTACAACATTGTGAACAAAAAAATGAGTTGTTCAGTAGAAAAGAGTTGTACGATTGCTGGCAATGCTGGCAAGCACGCCCAATGTTGTTTTAATGTTGGCGCAACATTGTGTCACAATGTATACTGTATCATCAGCTACCCATGGAGGGTAGATACCACCAACACCAGCCCAAAATATGTCTTAAAACTTTTTTAAAACGTAAGTAATTTATATTTTCAAAATAAATATTTTTTTTGTAGTAATAGTCCCAGAACTAAGGGAGTTGTATTTGTGTTGAAAGGTCCATACGATGCAAGAGTTCCACCTATAGTGAAATTTTCTCAGGAATCCGAATCTGCGCGTCTTACAAAAATCATCCTGTCCAAAGGTACCATAAAACCCTTTAAACACTAGTACCGTCAAAATCGCAAACCGCAATTTGAAATATTGCGTATGAAGTGATTGCTTGCTAAAACTGTAGTAATTTTCTATTTAAATAATTTTTAAATTATTTATTATCACTCACATATGACACAGGCTTTCACATGGATGTAAAATATTTTGTGTCTGATCAATGATAAATACACAATATAGCTTTAAGTTGGTATTTCAACACGTAATTTTACCCATTTTTAATACTTTTTCAGCAAACAGAAAAAATATTTTTCTCTCAGCCGATTTTTGTATAGTATAAATGTTTAATTTTGATTCAAATATGTTCTAGAACTATTGTTGACTTAAAAATAATCTATTTTGAATAAAAATAATGAGTTATGTGAACATATTACTCGCTTTTCGGGTTAGACGTAAAATTAGCTTGCATTTCTTCAGGCTCCGGAGAATTGACCATATCTCACATTATTGCCCAGTGAGTAATCAAATTGTGAGCTATATCAATATAGTTGATATCAATAGAAAGCTACTAGCACTGGCCTTTACATGGATATAAAATATGTTGTGTCTGATGCACAAGACAAATGCACAAGAGAGCTTTAAGTTGGTATTTTAACCCTTAATTTGAGCTTTTTTCCTACTTTTTTCAGTAAATAGCGGAGCGCTGTCCCATGTCTTTATATATGTATATTTGTTTATTAGTTTTTTATTGTCAATAAAGGATAGAGAGTATATAAAATAGCCCTTTATGGGTAACTCCTTTTATATAGAGATTCAATGGTTTTATACAGGGTGAGAGACATTGTATGACTAGTTAAAGTATCTGCATGCGGAGCGTCGTGCGGGTGGTGCGTCTGCAGGGGACACGGAGGATGAGTATTCATACCTCGTTGTCCCCCAGCAGGCCCGCCCCCCAACTCAGGACACTCTCAAACAGACTATCCATATGCGTTTAATCGTAAAAAGTGCGGAACTAATATAAGTAGTGAAATTACAGCTATATATACTATGTCTGATAAAGCAAAAAGACCACCCGTGATAGGGTCCACCCGTCCCGTGCGCACCCCACGGGCGCGGAGGAGGTTTAGTCCTCCGCACCCGCGACGTCCAAGCGCTTTATTTGCTTGGGAAGTTTTTTTGGCCAATGTTTTTCACAATACCACCTCTTCTAAAAGGAACTATTTTAGATTTTGTCATATTTAATAGTAATCCCCAGAGATCGCAAAACCGTACAATTTCATTTATAATTCTCTGTAATCTTCTGACTAAGTCGCCACCAGTAGCTATGTCATCCGCGAACAATAAAATTTTAATGCCTGTAAAATCTTCGTTAACAAATGTGCCTTCACATCTTGAATCTTTTAACATTTGTACTAGTTCACCTATATAAAAAGAAAAAAGAAATGGACTTAGCATGCAACCCTGTCGATTTCCAATGGTACAATTAAAGAACTCTATCAGCCCTTGTTTTGTCTTAACACAGGATTCATTTTACTGTACAGATATCTCTTAATACATTCAATGTTCAACAATATTTTTGTACCAGTGATTGTTATCTATTGTGCTATACCTTTTTTATAGCCCGCCTGTTCCTCATACTGTAACCCGTTCTCATCTTCCCATCGTACAAAACGATTTTTTATTAATTTGGTAAATATTTTCCCGACAATAGTTAATAACAATATACCTCTATAATTTGATGGATCTGTCGCAAATCCTTTTTTATAAATGGGACATAATACAGATTCAGTCCATCTAGACGGATACATACCTGTTTTTAAAATGTTATCAAATGAAGCACACATATATGGGACTAGTACATGTTTAGAAGATTTTAACATTTCTACAAGGACGCCGTCAATACAAGCAGCTTTACCACTTGACATATCTAAAATACAATTACATACCTCACTGTTTGTAACATAATCATCTAATAAATCACATTTTTTATTTTGACATACGTCACATTCGTTATCATGAATTTCTAAATACTTGTTTACACTATTACAAAAGTGAGGATTAACATTCGGCTTCTGATTTAATAGACCTTTAAAATATTCCATCCAAGCACTTGGTGTCACATCATTTTCTGAACTAGGTTTGTATTTTCCATGTATTTTTCTGTTTTATAATATTCAAAAATTTTGCTGGATTTTTTAACGATCCCTGTAGCACATGCCTAATTTTTAACTTCTCTTCATACTTTTTATCTCTACAGCATCCCTTAAAATCATTTTTAGCAAATTTGCATTCTTGTAAATCGTCGTTGTTTTTAGTATGTCTATACTTATTTAGACATCTATTTTTAATTCGCTTTTTATCCCCACATTCTATGTCCCACCACACAGGCTGTTTTAAAATATTTATAGACATGCTATTTTTAACATTACCTCTGCTATTACACTTACAAACTTTCATTTTATCAGCTGCTCTTAATAATGTTTCTGTGAATATTTCGACTGCTTCGTCGACTTGATCTTCTCCAAGTATATTATCATATTTACCAAGCATAGTTTCGATGGTCTGATCACACAAAATATTCAAAAACTCTGGCTCCTGATTTGGTTGCTACTCAAACCTGAGAGGTTTTACAAGTTTAACATCCTCTTTATCTTCTTCAGTTGACTCTTTTTGAATTATTATCACAACAAGTAGAAAATGGTTGCTGATATCATTTTGCATCACTTTTGATCTCCTGACTATTGAAAAAATTGATACATTATACCTATGTACATTTGGTAAATACTTTACATTGTCATCAATTATATAATCTAATTCATTTCCAATCCTAGCATTCATGTCACTGGCTATCAATCACTTATGATTTGAATACATCCATTAGTGTATTTCACAATATTTCAATACCGTTTGTTTCATCACTGTACCAATTCGAGCCATCTGGTGGAACATAAATAAACAGACAAACATAATTTCTGACATAAAGTAAGTTCGGTCCAATGTAAATACAATACCTAGCTAAAAGTCATCACAAATTCGACGTACACCCGGCAGGATAGTGTTTGATATATACACAGCTACACCTCCCGACGATCGCCCGTATCGGCTGAGCTTCTTAGCGTTTAATATGTCCGTCAATATTCCACGAACAAATTGATAATGGGCGGTTTTTGTCCTAGTCGGCTGTAGTATTTTCTACATCATCATTACGTTTATTTTCATTTGCGTCCGTGAGCTTATAGTCAAAGTTTCTAATATGACATTTTACATCGCCACTAACGTCGTCATAGACATATATATTTCGCCGGTTATTGTCATTCACCACCACAAGTTTATCGAAGGACGAATAAGCATTTAGATCATTGTTCCGAGCGTTTGGCAATGTTGCTTTCAGCTTACCTCGAGCAAGTTTCATATTGTCACAATAATCTTCCATGAAGTAGAAGTCGTGTGGTTTTGTTTCTTTACCTTTCTTGATAATGTTCATTTTGACTTTCCAGAAAGATAACTTTGTGATCATGTGAATATAGTAGTTGTAGGATGTCCCATCTTTAAGTAACACAATTTTTTTTATTACATTCACACAATTACAGGATGAATACATTTCAGTTACAAGTGTATTCAATGTAGGGAATAAGACAAAAGAACTAATTACACCATTATTGGCAGTACCCTAGCAACTATTAAAACTATACGTACCTTGATGTTTTAATTGTATTCAGAATATATAGGGCATACAGCTCAGCCTTTGTGTCAATACGTACAATCTTAAAATGATGATACAAATCCAAGCATATCACATGAATTAAAGCTCTAAAACGTATATGTGGAACCAGAAGGACAAGCGCTCAATGATTAATTACACCAGGTGACAAGTTTCATTCTGGTCTGTCGTGTGAGTAGTTTGTCACCAGGTGTCGCTCGTGTGACAGTAGATGTGACAATACGTGCCTTCTCTTGCCCTATCACCCACACCTTCCATTCCTCACCGCCCTCTGCCCTGCGCAAGATACAGATTAATTTACAGACAGTCTGTGAGGCCACCACATAATCTGCTGCCAGATACAGAAACTCAATCTCATCTACAGACAATCTGTGCGGCCACCACATAGTCTGCTGCCAGATACAGACTCATTTACAGACAGTCTGTGCAGCCACCACATAGTCTGCTGCCAGATACAGACCACCTATCTCATCGTCAGACAGTGTGTGCGGCCACCACATAGTCTGCTGCCAAATAAAGACTCATTTACAGACAATCTGTGAGGCCACCACATAGTCTGCTGCCAGATACAGACCACCTATCTCATTTGCAGATACTGTGTGCGGCCACCACATAATCTGCTGCCAGATACAGAACCTCTATCTCATCTACAGACAGTCTGTGCGGCGACCACAGAGTCTGCTGCCAGATACGGACTCATTTACAGACAGTCTGTGCGGCCACCACATAGTCTGCTGGCAGATACAGACCACCTATCTCATCTGCAGACGGTGTGTGCGGCCACCACATAGTCTGCTGCCAAATACAGAACCTCTATCTCATCTACAGACAGTCTGTGCGGCCACCACATAGTCTGCTGCCAGATACAGACGACCTATCGCATCTACAGACAGTCTGTGCGGCCGCCACATAGTCTGCTGGCAGATACAGACCACCTATCTCATCTGCAGACGGTGTGTACGGCCACCACATAGTCTGCTGCCAGATACAGACCACCTATCTCATCTGCAGATAGTGTGTGCGGCCACCACATAGTCTGCTGCCAGATACAGAACCTCTATCTCATCTACAGACAGTCTGTGCGACCACCACATAGTCTTCTGTCAGATACAGAGTCATTTACAGACAGTGTGTGCGGCCACCACATAGTCTGCTGGCAGATACAGACCACCTATCTCATCTGCAGACAGTCTGTGCGGCCACCACATAGTCTGCTGTCAGATACAGAGTCATTTACAGACAGTCTGTGCAGCCACCACATAGTCTGCTGCCAGATACAGACTCATTTACAGATAATCTGTGAGGCCACCACATAGTCCGCTGCCAGATACAGAACCTCTTTCTCATCTACAGACAGTCTGTGCGGCCACCACATAGTCTGCTGTCAGATACAGACTCATTTACAGACAGTGTGTACGGCCACCACATAGTCTGCTGCCAGATACAGACCACCTATCTCATCTACAGACAGTCTGTGCGGCCACCACATAGTCTGCTGTCAGATACAGAGTCATTTACAGACAGTCTGTGCAGCCACCACATAGTCTGCTGCCAGATACAGACTCATTTACAGATAATCTGTGAGGCCACCACATAGTCCGCTGCCAGATACAGACCACCTATCTCATCTACAGACAGTCTGTGCGGCCACCACATAGTCTGCTGCCAGATACAAACTCATTTACAGACGGTGTGTGCGGCCACCACATAATCTGCTGTCCGTTACAGACCACCTATCTCATCTACAGACAGTCTGTGCGGCCACCATATAGTCTGCTGCCAGATACAAACTCATTTACAGACGGTGTGTGCGGCCACCACATAATCTGCTGTCCGTTACAGACCACCTATCTTATCTACAGACAGTCTGTGCGGCCACCACATAGTCTGCTGCCAGATACAGACTCATCTACAGACAATCTGTGAGGCCACCACATAGTCTGCTGCCAGATACAGACCACCTATCTCATCTGCAGACAGTGTGTACGGCCACCACATAGTCTGCTGCCAGATGCAGACCACCGAGTCTGCTGCCAGATACAGACTCATCTACAGACAATCTGTGAGGCCACCACATAGTCTGCTGCCAGATACAGACCACCTATCTCATCTGCAGCCGGTGTGTACGGCCACCACATAGTCTGCTGCTAGATACAAAGTCATTTACAGACAGTGTGTGCGGCCACCACATAGTCTGCTGGCAGATACAGACCACCTATCTCATCTACAGACAGTGTGTGCGGCCACCACATAGTCTGCTGCCAGATACAGAACCTCTATCTCATCTACAGACAGTCTGGGCAGCTACCGCATAGTCTGCTGCCAGATACAGACTCATTTACAGATAATCTGTGAGGCCACCACATAGTCTGCTGGCAGATACAGACCACATATCTTATCTACAGACAGTCTGTGCGGCCACCACATAGTCTGCTGCCAGATACAGAGTCATTTACAGACAGTGTGTGAGGCCACCACATAGTCTGCTGCCAGATACAGACCACCTATCTCATCTGAAGACAGTGTGTGCGGCCACCACATAGTCTGCTGGCAGATACAGACCACCTATCTCATCTACAGACAGTCTGTGCGGCCACCACATAGTCTGCTGCCAGATACAGAGTCATTTACAGACAGTCTGTGCGGCCACCACATAGTCTGCTGCAGATACAGACCATCTATCTCATCTACAGACAGTCTGTGCGGCCACCATATAGTCTGCTGCCAGATACAGACTCATTTACAGACAGTGTGTGCGGCCACCACATAGTCTGCTGGCAGATACAGACCACCTATCTCATCTACAGACAGTGTGTGCGGCCACCACATAGTCTGTTGCCAGATACAGACTCATTCACAGACAATCTGTGCAGCCGCC
Organism: Flabesymbios commensalis; assembly: GCA_964017125.1. Lineage (NCBI taxonomy): Eukaryota > Metazoa > Annelida > Polychaeta > Terebellida > Flabelligeridae > Flabesymbios > Flabesymbios commensalis. The sequence goes on from OZ024903.1 coordinate 19,211,887, forward strand.
ACATAGTCTGCTGCCAGATACAGACCACTTATCTCATCTGCAGACAGTGTGTGCGGCCACCACATAGTCTGCTGCCAGATACAGACCCCATATTCCATCTGCAGACAGTATATGTTGTCTATACTATAGTCTGGGCGTATTCGGATGCCTATTAATAGACTTAATCTGCAAAATAAGGTTGTTTATTAGAATTAAATGACATTAAGTATGAGTACATTCCAGTAAACCCTCAAGAATATAAAATATAGGCCACAGGATAGTTCATTGACACCTTTGGCTAGTAGTAGCATAGATGCCTGGGCAGTAATCCGACATGCAGTAGGCCTATGACTATACAGACCACCTATCTCATCTACAGACAGTCTGTTCGGCCACCACATAGTCTGCTGCCAGATACAGACTCATTTACAGACAGTCCGTGCAGCTACCGCATAGTCTGCTGCCAGATACAGACTCATTTACAGATAATCTGTGAGGCCACCACATAGTCTGCTGGCAGATACAGACTCATTTACAGATAATCTGTGAGGCCACCACATAGTCTGCTGGCAGATACAGACTCATTTACAGACAGTGTGTGCGGCCATCACATAGTCCGCTGGCCGTTACAGACCACCTATCTCATCTACAGACAGTCTGTGTGGCCACCACATAGTCTTCTGCCAGATACAAACTCATTTACAGACAGTGTGTGCGGCCACCACATAGTCTGCTGTCAGATACAGACCACCTATCTCATCTACAGACAGTGTGTGCGGCCACCACATAGTTTGTTGCCAGATACAGACTCATTCACAGACAATCTGTGCAGCCGCCACATAGTCTGCTGCCAGATACAGACCACTTATCTCATCTGCAGACAGTCTGTGCGGCCACCACATAGTCTGTTGCCAGATACAGACTCATTCACAGACAATCTGTGCAGCCGCCACATAGTCTGCTGCCAGATACAGACCACTTATCTCATCTGCAGACAGTCTGTGTGGCCACCACATAGTCTTCTGCCAGATACAAACTTATTTACAGACAGTGTGTGCGGCCACCACATAGTCTGCTGTCAGATACAGACCACCTATCTCATCTACAGACAGTGTGTGCGGCCACCACATAGTCTGTTGCCAGATACAGACTCATTCACAGACAATCTGTGCAGCCGCCACATAGTCTGCTGCCAGATACAGACCCCATATTTCATCTACAGACAGTATATGTTGTCTATACTATAGTCTGGGCGTATTCGGAGGCCTATTAATAGACTTAATCTGCAAAATAAGGTTGTTTATTAGAATTAAATGACATTAAGTATGAGTACATTCCAGTAAACCCTCAAGAATATAAAATATAGGCCACAGGATAGTTCATTGACACCTTTGGCTAGTAGTAGCATAGATGCCTGGGCAGTAATCCGACATGCAGTAGGCCTATGACTATGCCCGCCATATGAATTCAGCAGAAATGACCTAACCTAAACTCAGGTGGCGCTGTGGTGCGTCGTGTGACATAATCGCCCGTTGGTCATTGGTTTATGACGCATCTATATATGATTAATCTAGGATTATTTTTCCTCTATAACATGTATGGCCTAATCTTATAATCGCGCCTCTGTGTGCAATTCATATAGATAGTTTTATTCAATGAAAAAGGTACATTAAAACATCACGTATGCCTACATATACTCGGATGTAATAAATTCAAGGTGAGTGAGTGAATATTGCTTTACTTCGGTTTTTGCACAATCATGGCAATATCGCGACTCAGTATATCTGAGTTTCGAGCCACAACCTGTCCGAAATTTCACCAGGGAATAAAACACTGAACAGAAGCTCGGTGACAATTTGTTCTTTATAAATATGCCACAAACAACCCGTTGATACCATTCCGGTTGATATATGTTCTGCCTTATTAAACATACTTGAACATTTTGAGATGTTTAAATTATTTCTAGTTTATTTTGTTTTTTGAACTTAGCAATGAGAATGTAAAGTTTGGTCAAGTGTAGTCGCATCGCTGTGATATATACATATACATTTTTGCCATCCCTATTATTACGGTGAAATTACAGTACGGTGAAATTACAGTCTGTGCGGCGACCACAGAGTCTGCTGCCAGATACGGACTCATTTACAGACAGTCTGTGCGGCCACCACATAGTCTGCTGGCAGATACAGACCACCTATCTCATCTGCAGACGGTGTGTGCGGCCACCACATAGTCTGCTGCCAAATACAGAACCTCTATCTCATCTACAGACAGTCTGTGCGGCCACCACATAGTCTGCTGCCAGATACAGACGACCTATCGCATCTACAGACAGTCTGTGCGGCCACCACATAGTCTGCTGGCAGATACAGACCACCTATCTCATCTGCAGACGGTGTGTACGGCCACCACATAGTCTGCTGCCAGATACAGACCACCTATCTCATCTGCAGATAGTGTGTGCGGCCACCACATAGTCTGCTGCCAGATACAGAACCTCTATCTCATCTACAGACAGTCTGTGCGACCACCACATAGTCTTCTGTCAGATACAGAGTCATTTACAGACAGTGTGTGCGGCCACCACATAGTCTGCTGGCAGATACAGACCACCTATCTCATCTGCAGACAGTCTGTGCGACCACCACATAGTCTGCTGTCAGATACAGAGTCATTTACAGACAGTCTGTGCAGCCACCACATAGTCTGCTGCCAGATACAGACTCATTTACAGATAATCTGTGAGGCCACCACATAGTCCGCTGCCAGATACAGAACCTCTTTCTCATCTACAGACAGTCTGTGCGGCCACCACATAGTCTGCTGTCAGATACAGACTCATTTACAGACAGTGTGTACGGCCACCACATAGTCTGCTGCCAGATACAGACCACCTATCTCATCTACAGACAGTCTGTGCGGCCACCACATAGTCTGCTGTCAGATACAGAGTCATTTACAGACAGTCTGTGCAGCCACCACATAGTCTGCTGCCAGATACAGACTCATTTACAGATAATCTGTGAGGCCACCACATAGTCCGCTGCCAGATACAGACCACCTATCTCATCTACAGACAGTCTGTGCGGCCACCACATAGTCTGCTGCCAGATACAAACTCATTTACAGACGGTGTGTGCGGCCACCACATAATCTGCTGTCCGTTACAGACCACCTATCTCATCTACAGACAGTCTGTGCGGCCACCATATAGTCTGCTGCCAGATACAAACTCATTTACAGACGGTGTGTGCGGCCACCACATAATCTGCTGTCCGTTACAGACCACCTATCTCATCTACAGACAGTCTGTGCGGCCACCACATAGTCTGCTGCCAGATACAGACTCATCTACAGACAATCTGTGAGGCCACCACATAGTCTGCTGCCCGATACAGACCACCTATCTCATCTGCAGACAGTGTGTACGGCCACCACATAGTCTGCTGCCAGATACAGACCACCGAGTCTGCTGCCAGATACAGACTCATCTACAGACAATCTGTGAGGCCACCACATAGTCTGCTGCCAGATACAGACCACCTATCTCATCTGCAGCCGGTGTGTACGGCCACCACATAGTCTGCTGCTAGATACAAAGTCATTTACAGACTGTGTGTGCGGCCACCACATAGTCTGCTGGCAGATACAGACCACCTATCTCATCTACAGACAGTGTGTGCGGCCACCACATAGTCTGCTGCCAGATACAGAACCTCTATCTCATCTACAGACAGTCTGTGCAGCTACCGCATAGTCTGCTGCCAGATACAGACTCATTTACAGATAATCTGTGAGGCCACCACATAGTCTGCTGGCAGATACAGACCACATATCTTATCTACAGACAGTCTGTGCGGCCACCACATAGTCTGCTGCCAGATACAGAGTCATTTACAGACAGTGTGTGAGGCCACCACATAGGCTGCTGCCAGATACAGACCACCTATCTCATCTGAAGACAGTGTGTGCGGCCACCACATAGTCTGCTGGCAGATACAGACCACCTATCTCATCTACAGACAGTCTGTGCGGCCACCACATAGTCTGCTGCCAGATACAGAGTCATTTACAGACAGTCTGTGCGGCCACCACATAGTCTGCTGGCAGATACAGACCACCTATCTCATCTACAGACAGTCTGTGCGGCCACCATATAGTCTGCTGCCAGATACAGACTCATTTACAGACAGTGTGTGCGGCCACCACATAGTCTGCTGGCAGATACAGACCACCTATCTCATCTACAGACAGTGTGTGCGGCCACCACATAGTCTGTTGCCAGATACAGACTCATTCACAGACAATCTGTGCAGCCGCCACATAGTCTGCTGCCAGATACAGACCACTTATCTCATCTGCAGACAGTGTGTGCGGCCACCACATAGTCTGCTGCCAGATACAGACCCCATATTCCATCTACAGACAGTATATGTTGTCTATACTATAGTCTGGGCGTATTCGGATGCCTATTAATAGACTTAATCTGCAAAATAAGGTTGTTTATTAGAATTAAATGACATTAAGTATGAGTACATTCCAGTAAACCCTCAAGAATATAAAATATAGGCCACAGGATAGTTCATTGACACCTTTGGCTAGTAGTAGCATAGATGCCTGGGCAGTAATCCGACATGCAGTAGGCCTATGACTATGCCCGCCATATGAATTCAGCAGAAATGACCTAACTTAAACTCAGGTGGCGCTGTGGTGCGTCGTGTGACATAATCGCCCGTTGGTCATTGGTTTATGACGCATCTATATATGATTAATCTAGGATTATTTTTCCTCTATAACATGTATGGCCTAATCTTATAATCGCACCTCTGTGTGCAATTCATATAGATAGTTTTATTCAATGAAAAAGGTACATTAAAACATCACGTACATATACTCGGATGTAATAAATTCAAGGTGAGTGAGTGAATATTGCTTTACTTCGGTTTTTGCACAATCATGGCAATATCGCGACTCAGTATATCTGAGTTTCGAGCCACAACCTGTCCGAAATTTCACCAGGGAATAAAACACTGAACAGAAGCTCGGTGACAATTTGTTCTTTATAAATATGCCACAAACAACCCGTTGATACCATTCCGGTTGATATATGTTCTGCCTTATTAAACATACTTGAACATTTTGAGATGTTTAATTTATTTCTAGTTTATTTTGTTTTTTGAACTTAGCAATGAGAATGTAAAGTTTGGTCAAGTGTAGTCGCATCGCTGTGATATATACATATACATTTTTGCCATCCCTATTATTACGGTGAAATTACAGTATAGAACACTTTTGTTTATTGTGTCCATTTCGTTGCGACCACCCTAATTATCGACCATCCTCATGTCTACCATAGACCAAATTCCTATCGGCGAGCTGTAATTTGATGTGGGCCTACTATGTATATGAACAGAAAATGTCAGTGTCCGTTTGATTAAAAAACGTCAAAATAAACAATTCCTAAATCCTATGGTAGTTATAAAGTTAATAAAATGACAAAATGTGGCTAAAACTAGTTATTGTACAATTTACAATTGGTGTTTTATTGTATGTTGTGCCTCAAAACTATTTCAGCCTTTGACCACTGATAGACCTTGGGCCACCCGTAACCCCCCCCCCCTACCCCCTCCCCCCCCTGGGGATTTTTCACGGTAGTAAAATATACTTTGCATTTAAAAAATAGCACCCCACTGTGTATGATATATGGAGAGCTTGGCAGACTCCCAATTGAATGTGAAATAAAAAAAAGAATGATTAAATTCTGGATGAGGCTAATCGCAACAAACAACAACAAATTGTCAAACCAAATTTATCAAGTTTTATTTAATATGCACGTAGCCAATATTTACTCCTCCCCATGGATCTGCGCCATGGAAAACTTTTTAAACTCATGCGGCTTCACATATATTTGGCTACAACAGTGTAAACAATCAGTTACCTGGGTAGATTATATTTTGAAGCAAAATATTAAAGATCAATTCATCCAGAGATAGACGTCAGATATTAATAATTCTCCCAAATGTTTTAACTATAAATTGTATAAACAGACATTTGGTTTTGAAAAATACTTTGACATTTTACCGTATCCAAAATATTTTATATTTGTGAAATTCAGAACTTGTAACCATAAGTTACCAATCGAGATTGGCAGATATACCAATATTCCCAGACAAGAGCGACTATGTACACTGTGTGATCAAAGATGCATTGGAGACGAATTTCATTATGTGCTCGAGTGTTGAAAACTAAAATCGTTCAGAGCCAAATATTTACCATCCGTATATACAATTCGTCCTAATATCCTAAAATTTGCAAATTTGTTAGAATCAGATAATCACAGTACGCTTATCAATTTGACGATTTTCTTAAAAGTCTCCAATGTACTGTAGGTGACACTTAATGAAATCCTTCTTATTTTGATCTTAATAAGTTATAAAATTATTAAAATATATTCAATCAATATCTGTTTATCTGTATATATATATATGTATGTGTATGTATGTGTGTATGCATGTGTGTGTGTATATGTATATGTATATATATATGTATATATATATATATGTATGTATATATATGTATGTATATGTATATGTATGTATATGTGTGTGTGTATATGTATATGTAAATATGTGTGTGTATCATACAAGATGTACAATTGTGTTAGAAAATGGTTGTCTTTTTATTATTATCTTATTACACTGCATCATAGCCAATATTATGTGGCTGTATATGGTTACTACAATATGAAGTTAATGTATGTATTGTTTTGAAAATATTTTACTTGACATCATTCACACATTTCACCATGCTTTCACCCTGTACCAAAGTTTTGGTTTGGGGGATAAACTTTGTCTTGTCTTGTCTTGTTATTTTTAAAGCCTCTGAATATGGACCTATTGAAATCCGGTTGTTTGCATTTAAGCTGTTGGGGCTAAATATGCTAAAATATGCAAATTAGGCAGCCATTACCGACAATCCAGTTTTAAGGAATATCTCAGCAACTAATCAAGTTAGAATCCTAAAAACAGTGTCTATCATATGGTTTTCATGGCCAACGAATGCAATAAAACATATCTAATTAGGATCAGAATAACAAATTAGCATAAAATATGCAAATTAGGCAGCCATTACTCAAAATCCAGTTTCAAGCAATATCTCAGAAACTAATCAAGTTAGAATCATAAAAACAGTGTCTATCATACGGTTTTCATAGTCAACGAATGCCATACAATATATCTAATTAGGATCAGAAGAATAAATGAGCATAAAATAAGGAAATTAGGCAGCCATTACCGAAAATCCAGTTTAAAGCAATATCTCAGCAACTAATCGAGTTAGAATCCTAAAAACAGTGTCTATCATACGGTTTTCATGGTCAACGAATGCAATAAAATATATCTAATTAGGATCAGAATTTTATATTAGCATAAAATATGTAAATTAGGCAATTACGCAAAATCCAGTTTCAAGCAATATCTCAGAAACTAATCAAGTTAGAATCTTGAAAAAATGTCTACCCTATGGTTTTCATGGACAGAGATTGCAATAAAATATATGTTATCAACATCATGAAAACATCTTAGCATAGAATATGCAAATTAGCTAATAATAAGTATTATAGAAAATCAGGTTTCAAGCAATAGGGGCCTATATCAAAAAACAAACAACCAAAGAGTAAAACATACACTCCCATTTTTGTGGTCAACCTTTGATCTGAAAACATTTCAAGAGTGCCGAAATGTCCACATTACATGTAATATATAACATTTCAACTGGTAATTGTGTACACACATGTACAATAAGGCTATGTGAAATAGAAATTCGTATAAAAAGACAAAACTCAAAGACGTATTATCGCCACACACGACCTCTCACTAAGCCCCTTGACCTCTCAGCTAACACCCAAGACCAGTTTAAAAGTTTATTTGTCATATTTTGATCTTTTAATACAGCAGTAGACCCTACTTTGTCTTCTTTACTATATTAGGGTAGCCCTATAACCCGGATCTCGTGGAAATTACCTTTAATTAAGATGACACCTATTTACTGTATAATTGTTTGGGCAAGTATACTTATACGATAATACCAAAATGTGTTTTTTATTGTGATTTTCTTACTTCGATTTTTTATGGTTTTCAGCATGGTACCTTTACCTATAGTTACATGATTGTCCGATAATACATACATAAAGTGACCAATAAAATAAGCATGTGCCTGTAGCATTATTTTTTATTTCATTCTACTGCCGCCAATTCAGAAGTGTGGGCTTCTAATTATAGTTCAAATAATATCTAAAAATTAATTTGGAAGTTAATGTTGATAAAAGGTTGCCACATATTCTGCTAAGCTAGTAACCAAGCATCGAAATATGAATATTAGGGATATCAACATGTTTAATAGGGATATAGGGAATTACAAATAAGCACATCGCCCGAACACATCGTGCACCTTCTGATTGCCAGAAAACTATGGCGTTGGTTTTTTCAGACAAAAACCTTATTATGAACATGGGTTTGCATAATTATTAGAAAGGTTACGTACACTATGCATGCTAGCTAGTGGTAACAAGTTCTCTAGAATATCATTAAAAAAAAAATAATGTTTAGACCTATTTATCAGCACCTAGCGTTGCACCTGCTAATTATTAATCAGTGATATATGTTGATACATGCTTTGGGTTTGGGTTACATGAACTCAAAAGTCACCAAAAAGACTATCATTTTTTCAAGCCCTTCGTGATTTCTGAGATTATTTTATGCCCATACCTTCTAAATGCCACTGACATGATGACACTATTATTTTATCACACCTTGGTTAAATATAACTGACATGTAATATAGGAGTTAATTGGTTTTTACATGTATGATGTAATAATAAACCCATATTTGTTCATTTAAGTTATTTTTTTTATTTACATTACATCTTCTACTGACATAACTAGGGTGATTTTAATGTGTAATCCTTGGGATAAATAACCAGAGTTGAACAAATAGATACAACCAGTATTTTCTGATTTTAAATTTACTGTGTAAAATGACCCATTAATTGTTCTTGTCCCAATATCTTGAGTGCAAACTAGCAAATATTAAATGAATATATAATAAGTTGTCTAAAATTATTGTCTTTAAAAATCCCGCCAATGGGGAGAGGGTAGGGGATGTTTTTCGTGTGGTTTGCATATACACATAGCACGGAAGACGTGTACTTTGAGATTTAAAGGGTCATTATGTATTGTAATGAACCCCATATGTGTTATTTCTTTTATTTTCACTTCACGTAACATCTTCTAGTAACATAACTAGTGTTTATTCCGTGGAACACATACCTGGAGTTAAAAAACATGTCTTCTAGGAAATTAAATTTACCACTTAAAATTCAGTACATATGTCTGATGAACCAATATTTTTTACAGCCCCAATATTTTGAGTGCAAACAAGCAGATATTTTAAAGATAAATAATAAGGTGTCTAAAAATTATTCTCTTTGGAAATCCCGGCCATGGTGAGGGGGTAGAAGATGTTTTCAATTTCTGGTTTTCATATACACATAGCACGAAAGACGTGCAATTTGGGATTTAAAGAGTTATTACATGTATTAATAAACCCCATATTTGTTTTGTTTTTTTATTTTAGTTTCACATAACATCTTGTAACAATAGTAGTGTTTAATTCTTAGAATAACTACCTGTAGTTGAAAAAATATATACAACATGCCTTATAGTAAATTACATTTACCGCTTAAAATTCAAGGGGATACATTATGTTTGGTGACCCAATATTTCTTCTTGTCGCAATATTTTGAGTGCAAAAAAGCGGACATGAAAGGATATTGAATAAGGTGTCTAAAAATTATCGTCTCCAAATACCTCGCCCCGGAGGAGGGGGTAGAGAGGGTTTTCATATTAGATTTTCATGTAAACGTAGCAAGCAATATGTGGAATTTGGGATTTAAAGGGTTATTACATATATTGATGAACCCCATATTCTTTTATTTTTTTTATTTTAGTCTCACATAGCATATTCTTGTAACTTAACTAGTGTTTAATTATTAGAGTAAATACCTGTAGTTGAAAAAATATATACAGCATACCTTTCAGTAAATTATATTTACGGCCTAAAATTCAAGGGGGTACATATGTTTGATGTCCCTGTATTCTTTCCTGTCGCAATATTTTGAGTGCAAACAAGCAGATATTGAATGGACATTGACTAAGCTGTCTTAAAATTATCGTTTTCAAATATCTCGCCCTTGAGGAGGGGGTGGAGAGGGTTTCCAGATTAGATTTTCATGTAAACGTAGCAAGCGATATGTGGAATTTGGGATTTAAAGGGTTATTACATATATTAACCCCATATTATTTATTATTTTTCTTTTCGTCTCACATAGCATCTTCTTGTAACAGTGTTTACTTATAAGAATAAATATCTGCAGTTGAAAAAAATATACACAACATGACTTGTATCAAATTAAATTTACCGCATAAAATTTAGGGGGGTGCATATGTTTGATGACCCAGTATTTTTTTATGCCCCAATATTTTGAGTGCAAACAAGCAGATATTGAATAGTCATATAACATGGTGTCCAAAAAACACTGTCTTCAAAAATCCCCAGGATGGGGGGAGGATTTTCATATCTGGCCCATGGACTATGATATAAGCACGGCAATCCGTTTTATTAGCTGAATAAATCACTGTTGTTAGTAACGAATCAAAATGTGCAAATGTTTACTCCCAAATTAAACAACAACTTAAAGTGGGTGTAAATTTAAATAAGATAAATGGGTAAAGAGTTAAAAGGGTGTACAATTCTTCAATGATCTCAAAAAGGGATCTTTCCCCTCCATCGTTATTATTGTTTATTGTATATATCGCCAGTACACTGAGTGGAGTTAGCTGGCTGTGAGAACAAGCTTTAAGGGTCTACTGTGAACCAGCCGTCGTCTGGAGTATTCTGGATCGATGGGATCACCCGATCAATCATAACGACACGGGCGATGTAATCTTGTTCAGTCAATTTCTTTAATGTCCCTTTAAGGTGCTTCCATAACCACGATAACCCGCCTTGCAAAACCCCCACAATATATGATTTATTCAGCTAAACATTAGAAGATGTTTTTCACGAAGCAGCTGCAATGTAAAACCGCAACGCATGAGATCTGCAAGAGCATTCGAGCGGCGGATGAATTCTATTAGTTCCGATGTCACAAAATATGCCATAACCTTTGAAAAGTATAGACATTTAAGGTCCACTAGCTTACCATTTAGAATATTTCCTTGGCCCATATTGTTCTATTTGTGTGCAAAATATTATTTTCTCTCTCGTTTTTGCTATGTTATAATCATAAAAATCAATGTCCATTTTTACCAGATTTGATATGTTACCCAATAGGCGTAGGGTACATTTCTTTCCTACATGGGATGGATCACTGATTGTTTCTAGTTGTGCCTGTATTTTCGAAGATATCCATCCACATCTTAGGAAATCACATGCCTTCAATCTGGATTGTTTGTTAAACTACAAGAGATGCCGAGCAATGCAAGTGTCCTTGTCAGAAACACCACCGAAAGCAAAGACAATGGACAATCATATAGCTGGGGCGCTGGACAACGGTAATTCTTTCACTTTGAAATGTCGGGATGTATCTGGCAGATATGCTATGTTGACAGCGATAAGCCATCGTCTGGCCAGCATTGTCGCTGTTATCTTACGCCGTAGAAGGGATTATCAAGGGACACGATCAAAGTGGTGGCTGGTTCGCTGTAAATGATGCGTGAACAAGATTGGGATCAATGATGGCACAGGATCTCATGCGCTGGCCCATCTTTACCAATGCTGCCCATGGGGCCCGGGATAACACACTGCATGATCAATAATCAAGAGATAATTTTCAGATAAAACACAATTAGTTATAAAAATGATGTCTGAAACAGTATTAGGGTCGTTGTTGTCCACCTCGGACCTGGAGCTTATCACTGGTCTAATAGCTCAAATATTGCGGAATGGTGCATGTCAACCAATAAGAATAACATTGGCAAATAAATCCCTGAAGACACATGCATCCGGCCGATTGGGTCTTTTTGTGAACATTCATTATTTTGTTGATCGCTTGTAATTTTCGAAACGTTATAAACAACACCAATGATGTATCAGTTATTCCGAAGGAATCTCACCCCTTCTGGTGTTTTATGATAACTTTTAGCACTGAAAACTTTTAGCACTGGAATGAGGGAACATTTCTCACATTAATCACCCTATTCAGAATTACACCGATTTTGTTATAATATGTTTATAATGTAGAACACAATAAATCGTTGTGTTAAATGTAGATGATGATTCGTGGGTTGTGTTGAATGTAGATGATGATATAGTATCGGACATAATTGATCTGATATGAGGCTCAACCGCTCAAATAACACAAATAACTAGACAGTCAGTCAGACCAAGGAATCTATAGGGATGGATTCCTTGGTCAGAGACTGCAAACCTCCGTCGAAAATAATTATTGTAATTTAGATCCTGGGTCCGAGACACAGCTCTCGTTAAAAATTCATGCAAATCAGTACATTATACATTTTAAGTAATCCGACGGACGAACAGGCAGACACATAAACAAACAAACACGAACAAAGCATAACCTTCCTGGCGGAGGAGATAAAGTGAAATAAATGTATACAGACAAGACAGTAGAAATACATGGACAATCACTCTAATATATCAAAACAAACATCTTTGGATTGTAATTTACATTTATTATCTTCTATTTAGTTAGATCCATGCATATTTACAAAACTTTGCTTGCTTTCACGCATTCTTTATTCCGCCTGAATAAAACCTCAAACAAGGTGTGAGGAGAGCGAGTGATTTAAGTGGGACACCTGTTATCTGCACTTCTCAGACACATATACCTCAGCTCTGACCTCAGAGCCATGTGCAGCCTATGGTACTGTGTATAAGAGATAATGCGTGAAGGAATTGGATAAGAGTAGGACAGATTCCAGGCATCGGGTATCATTCTGTCGCGATATTGCTTCAAGGTACAGAGAGAGAAGCAAAGCAAAATGTACTCAATCTTGATTAGATCTGGGGAATTTTGTGAAACATATATTTCAGAGCTCATGACGACTGTGGCGGAATCAATTCTATATTAGTTGTAGTTATTAGAACAGAATATCACTAGCGCTATTACAATACCTCCACGCAATGATAATATTTTTTACTGCTCCAACAATAAGCAAGCGCCAAACCAGCTGCATGTGCTGTCTGAGTTTATGGTTATTGTCACTGTGCACCTTTAGCCTCAGAACCAGTCAGTCACAAGTCGCTTGGAATAACTTCTGTTTTATTGTCGCCTATTCCACCTCGGAGAATTGTCATCTTTCTCCCCTGTACAGGCTGCGATCAGCATAAAATGAAACATTTGACCACACAAAAATAAGTTTATATGGGAGGTTTAGGAGGCACGTAATCAGATTTACTCGATGGCTACAGTCAAAGCCAAAACAAATTGTTTATTTTTCAAGTAAGCAATTACTGTCTTTTGCAAGTAAGATTATAGTATAGTGATGTTACAGCCCATCACTGCATAATGGACATGCAGTGCAAAACATAAATGCTAAACTGGCTACTTCAGTAAAAAGTAACGAGATACTGCCTATTAGTTTTAATGTTTCGATCCTTCCCAAATATTAAATTTAGTTCCTTTTTTAGGTTTCGGATTTTTACTTTATTTTAAAGGCTAATTTGTTCAAGTTTCCCCTGCTCAATCGTGTGTGACAATTCATTTGCATCTGCCACCTCTTTACTCCCATCACATGTCTAAGATCTGGGTCAGCTGTTTTGAGAAGCTGCCTCAGATCAATATATCCGCTTGTTCTCCTCTCGACCTCTGCCATATATCTCCGACCATTACCAGCCTGAATCATATGCTATAAATCACCCACGCAAGATGCTATATGATAAATTCATGTTTTACAACCAATTTGTTTTCAATATCTTAGAGAGGGGTCGACGTGAAGCATTTTGTCACTTTATGTTCGTGAATATTTGCGCATTATGGAAATTCTCCGACAACCTCTGGCCTCCTCATATAGTGTATCGTATTATATCACAATAAGTACTTTACTTGGTACTATATCCCACCACGCACACATCACTGACTGAAAAGATGCTGTTCAAATGTTGGCTCATACTTACCCATTTTAATTATACTTGCTATCACATTGAAAGTTTTGATGAAATGATTTTAAAATAGAGAGAGAGGACGATACAATAATTTAATAACTTCAATAAACCAGAGAATATGCACGAGGTGTGAATCAAATATGAAATAATATAATTTGACCAATCACGCATCTTCTTACAGAGTAAGCTAATTGTAGGCGACGCTGGCCCAATATTAATTCAGGAATAATTTCATGATTGTTGGTTACTTTTCCTGGTGATTACAGACGACACACCATACCACAAACGAACCAGACATGTATACCGGCGCAGCGCCGTTACTTATTCTGTGCGCATATGGCTAGGTTATTTGTACCGGCGCTGCGACCGAAAAGTTTTTCCTGTCAATAGTCAATAATACTTTATTGACAGGATGGTCACGATATCATTGGCGAGCCAATCAGATGCTTTGTTATAATCTATGGCTTTTTCCCATTGGTCAAGGTACAGCTTGTCCATGTTAGTAAAACTTCCATTATTGGTAGGACGATACTGTCAATAATAGCAAAAAAGTTATTATTGACAGGAAATATCCTGTATATAAAGGCAGATGATGTGCTTATTGACAGAATTATCTTGTCAAGAATCCATCAACAACTACTGCTGACAGGATTTTCCTGTGAATAGCCTCGTCCTTTCCAGATATTGGCGCATGATATTCAAGTGGGTGTGATACCAGAAATTTCAATCGAGTCACAGGTAAATAAATGGAATTTCTTTGTAGCAAGGAGGTGGACATTGCGGCAGTTGAAAAAAATGAGATCCATAAATTGTGCTATAGTGTAGTGGTTAAGCTCCCATAACGAAACCATTGTGCATTTTATGATTGAGGCATGAAAGTTCCACCATTATTAGTACATATCCTGGGGTTTATTTTAAGATGTGGAGGTAAGTTAGATTTGACCCCTGGTGACCTCTAGAGGTCATTGACCTCTAAAGGTCAAAATATACAATAGCGAAGCCAAGAAGTGGTGAAAATTGTGTATTACAATATCTATAAAATGTTTTTGTATTCCAGAAGTGTGCCAAATACTCTAAGAGACTGCTGTTAATCATAAACATAACTCCAAGGTCACGTCAAGGTCACTTTAAGGTCATTTGAAGGTCAAAATGGCAACAAATAGTGAAAATATCCACTTTTAATCAATTTTACCAATACTAGTGGTGCAGTCATCTATTACAAAGGATTGGTTTTGACACAGTCTTGGTCAGATATCTTTTCCATGTGCATTTTAGGAGATTGAGGGCAGTATTTAACTTGGGAGGGAAAATACACCCTAAGTATTCCCCTTACTACACCCCTTCCTCATTGTTTAATTGGACGAGCAAAATTACAGTGTGCAGCAGGTTTTAAACATCAGTTTGTGCTCCCATAGCAAACTATTGATGCATAAATGGGCTGTGAAGTCTGACATGGGTTGGGAGTATGTTTTTACTGAGGTACCGTCGAAAAACAACGTTAAGGTCATATCAAGGTCATTTCAAGGCCAAACCTTCAAAAATCATAAAAAATATTTATTTTTACTTTCATACCGGATACCATAATTAAATTCTAGGCTGCATCAATTTTTCAGAAAGTTCGGCAATATACTCGAGTCATAGTGTAGTGTTTATATTAAGCTCCTATAATGAAAAAATTGTGCATTTTATGATTAAGGCATGAAACTTCTACCATTATTAGCAAATATCCTAATCTTTATTTTAAATTGTGGAGGTAAGCAAGATTTGACCCCTGGTGACCTCTAGAGGTCATCGACATCAAAAGGTCGAAATACTCAACAAAATATCGATAGATAATTGGATATGAAGGATAGCATGGTTTGGAATTGTGTTTTACTGGGGTACCGTCTGAAAACAACGTACATGTACGTACAGATCACTTGGAGGTCAAACTGGCAAAAATCCTTAAAATATATACCTTTACTTACTTACAAACCCGTTGACCTCTTGAAATTCAGCATTTATTTTCAGAATATGTAACAGATATATAATAAAATTTTGGTGATAGTGACAACACACAGTCATTATAGTCCCAATATATTATATGAAAACACACACCATTGAAATGATCTTAACTTGACCTTGGAAGCCCAATTTCAGGAAGCCGAAGGGCGCCCTCTTTGTATGTCAACTGTAGCCATCTTGTACATCGATTAGTTTATACTAGAGTGAGAAGCAACGTTAGTCAGTATTTTACAAATATACAGCGATATGATGTTATTCACAGTGTTATAATCCAATTAAATACTAGTATGTTTTCGTGGTATCGTGACTAGGACTATACCACACATTTAAACCAATATGTATCTATTTCGCTTATGAAGGCACCATTCAATTACTAGGGGGGGGGGGGTGAATTGGAAAAAATATTTTTTTCACTTTCTAACTGCAGAAGTTTATATTTTTCACACTCGAACAATATATTTATTTCAGCACTCAACCTTGATAACGGTCTAGTATTTCATTATAACGATTCACTATTTCGTTGTGACGGTTTATAACAAAATAACACCGTTATCAAGAAATACTAGACCGTCATAAAAGAATAGTAGACCGTTATAACGGATTAGTAGACCGTTATAACGGATTAGCAAGCCGCTATAACGGATAAGCAGACCTCTATACGGATTAGTAGATCACTATAACGGATTAGTAGGCTGTTATAACGGATTAGCATGCCGTTATAATCGATTAGTAGGACGTTATAACTGATTAGTGGGCCGTTATAGCGGATAATTAGACTGTTATAACGGTTTAGTAGGCCGCTATAACGGATTAGTAGACCGTTATAACGGATTAGCAGGCCGTTTTAACGGATTAGTAGGCCGTTATAACAAATTAGTAGGCCGTTATTACGGATTGGTGGGCCGTTATAAATGATTAGTGAGCCGCTATAACTGATTAACAGACCATTATAACGGATTAGTAGACCGTTATGACGGATCAGTAGACCGTCATAACGGATTAGTAGGCCGTTATAATGGATTGGTAGGCCGTTATAACGGATTAGTAGGCCACTATAACGGATTAGTAGGCCGCTATAACGGATTAGTAGGCCGCTATAACGGAATTATAGACCGTTATAACGGATTAGTAGACCATCATAACGGATTAATAAGCCGTTATAACGGATTAGTAGGCCGTTATAACGGATTAGTAGGCCGTTATAACGGATTGGTAGACTGTTATTACGGACTGGTTGACCATCATAACGGATTAGTAGGCCGTTATAACGGATTGGTAGTCCGTTATAACGAATTGGTAGGCCGTTATAACGGATTGGTAGACCATTATTACGGACTGTTAGACCATCATAACGGATTAGTAGGCCGTTATAACGGATTGGTAGGCCGTTATAACGGATTGGTAGGCCGTTATAACGGATTAGTAGGCCGTTATAACGGATTGGTAGGCCGTTATAACGAATTGGTAGGCCGTTATAACGGATTGGTAGACCGTTATTACGGACTGGTAGACCATCATAACGGATTAGTAGGCCGTTATAACGGATTGGTAGAGCGTTATAACGGATTGGTAGACCGTTATTACGGACTGGTTGACCATCATAACGGATTAGTAGGCCGTTATAACGGATTGGTAGGCCGTTATAACGAATTGGTAGGCCGTTATAACGGATTGGTAGACCGTTATTACGGACTGGTAGACCATCATAACGGATTAGTAGGCCGTTATAACGGATTGGTAGGCCGTTATAACGGATTGGTAGGCCGTTATAACGGATTAGTAGGCCGTTATAACGGATTGGTAGGCCGTTATAACGAATTGGTAGGCCGTTATAACGGATTGGTAGACCGTTATTACGGACTGGTAGACCATCATAACGGATTAGTAGGCCGTTATAACGGATTGGTAGAGCGTTATAACGGATTGGTAGGCCGTTATAACGGATTGGTAGGCCGTTATAACGGATTGGTAGACCGTTATTACGGACTGGTAGACCATCATAACGGATTAGTGGGCCGTTATAACGGACTAGTAGGCCGTTATAACGGATTGGTAGGCCGTTATAACAGGTTGGTAGACCATTATAACGGATTAGTAGGCCGTTATAACGGATTGGTGGGCCGTTATAACGGATTGGTAGGCCGTTATAACGGATTGGTAGGCCGTTATAACGAATCAGTAGGCCGTTATAACTGAATAGTAGACCGCTATGACGGATTAGTAGACCGTTATAACGGATTGGTGGGCCGTTATAACGGATTGGTGGGCCGTTATAACGGATTGGTAGGCCGTTATAACGAATCAGTAGGCCGTTATAACTGAATAGTAGACCGCTATGACGGATTAGTAGGCCGTTATAACGGATTAGTAGGCCGTTATAACGGATTAGTAGGCCGTTATAACGGATTAGTAGGCCGTTATAACGGATTAGTAGGCCGTTATAACGGATTAATATGCCGTCATAACAGATTAGTAGGCCGTTATAACGGATAAGTAGGCCGTTATAACGGATTGGTAGGCCGTTATAACGGATTGGTATGCCGTTATAACGGATTAGTAGACCGTTATAACGGATTGGTTGACCGTTATAACGGATTAGTAGGCCGTCATAACGGTTTAGTAGGCCGTTATAACGGTTTGGTAGGCCGTTATAACGGATTGGGAGGCGGCTATAACGGATTGGTAGACCGTTATAACGGTTTAGTAGGCCGCTATGACGGATAAGTAGACCGCTAAAACGAAACTCAATAATAAACCGTTGTATTGTAATAATGCACCGTTATAGCGGGATAATAACCGTTATAACGGATTAGTAGACCGTTTTAACGGATAAGTGGACCGTTATAACGAAATAATGTAATATTATCACGAAATAATAGACCGTTATGACGGAATAGTAGGCTGTTATAATGGATTAGTATGTCGTTATAACGAAATACTGGACCGTTATAACGAGATAGAAAACCTACGTTATAACGGAACAGTAGCTCGTTATAACGGATTAGTAAACCGTTATAACGAAATACCATACCGCTAAAACGAAATACTAGACCGTTATAACGGAATAGTATATGCAAAGAAGTTAATATTATATATCCTATTTCATGCCTGTGATAGGGTTAGTCTAGTAAAAATGCAACTGTTGCCGACAAGTCATGGAAAAGCGCCTTGTCCTAATAGAAAATAATGCAGTCTATCCAGTATTAATTGGATTGAATACCAAACGATGGAATAATCGGTTCGATATATAACATGGTGACAGGGTCTTAATTTAACAAGAAAACGAGATCTAGAAGTCATAACATCGATATTTTGCCATGCTTTTTGAAAAATTAATGTAGCCTAGAAATTAATTCTAGTATCTGGTATGTTTAAAAAATCACCTGCACATCTCCATATCGTGGAGAATTGGATTGTGAAATTTGACTAATTTCTTACAAAGTTTGAGATTTTCGCGGAGCAATAAATTATGAAGCTGATTTGTGGCGGCCATTTTCAATTTCAGTGAAATCTTGAACAAATTGCCTATACATCTCCATATCGTTGGGAATGTGAGTGTAAGATTTGGATAATTTCTGATGAAGGTTTTTCGTTTTTGCCCCCACAAAAAATTATGAAGATATATTTTGCATTTTGGTAGCATGTTTAATAACTCACTTGCACATCCCCACGTTGTTGAGAATGTGATTTAAAATTTTAAAAAAATGACCACTAGTTTTTTAGTTATTGCACCCACAAAAATTAAGTACCGCCTGATGCCTCACGCTTGATATATCCCACCGCGACTAAAATCCCCCTTCCCCCACAGTCGTGGGATATAAACATGCTCGCCACTTCTTTTAGGATATTAGGCCATATGGTCACGCTAAGAATATATATACAATTCTGAATGTATGTGGTCTTCTAACAACTTCCAGCTACCTGGAACATTAGACTGGAGAGACTAGATAAAGGTCATGGCATCAACGCTATGCCGATGGCTCACATGGATTACAATATGCATCTGTCTACAGTCGGCCTATAGATAATAATGTGGTCCCGAATTGAAAGACACTGCTTTGTTGACCAAACTTATTGAGAGAGACATGATTGCTACATGGAGGATATCAAATGTATAACCAATGGGCCTAAAACCAATCTTTAAATTATCATACATGCCACCAGAAATTGGAACAGCTCTGAAGAAGACATGTGATCTTGGTAACAGTTTTTGCCAGTTTGACCTTGAAATGACCTTGACATGACCTTCAAATTGATTTCGGATGGTACTCCAGTAAAACACAACCCCACTCGATGTCAAACTTCATATCCCAATTTTTTATCAAAATGTTGCTATGGGAGCCCAAGCTAATGTTTTACAGTGAGGCATAATTGTAATTTGGCCCGTTCAACTTAATATTGAGGAAGGAGCGTAATAAGTGGACTACCTAGGAGCCCCCCTCCCAAGGTTGATACTGCCCTTAATATCCTCAAATCTGTGTGGAAAATACATAGGACGAAGATTATGTCAAAACCAGTCCTTTGCAATAAATGACTGCACAACAACAGGGTAGAAATTGATAAAAAGTGAAAATTTTAACTATTTTCTGCCACTTTGACCTTTAAATGACCTTGGTGTGACCTTGACATGACCTTGGTGTTATTTCGAGGTCAATGACCTCTAGAGGTCATCAGAGGTCAAATCCAGTTTACCTCCACATCTGAAAATGACCCTTAGGATATGTTCTACAGGTGGTAGAAATTTCATGCTTTAATCATAAAATGCACAATAGGTTACCTTATCTACTATACTACTAGATGGGTGAACCATTACCGTAAAACATAATGTGAGAGTTCCGGGAAGGATGGTCCCTGAACATTTTCTATCACGCGGGCGGGGCGGAGGATTATGGTGGCCGGCTGGCCTCGTATTGCTATATGTAACAATTGGCAAAACTTGATACATCAACATACAAAAAATATGATAAATCGATTATAATTCACATACGATAAATGAAAATAATGAGGAACTACAAATTCGGACACTTATTTTTATATTGTAATATATCTTTTTTAAGTATTTATTTATTAAGAGAGATATATCTTGCTAATATTTTCATTTTTTCACTTGCATGCAACCGTACACCAAGCTTACATGCAACCGTACACTTGTCAAAACTGGGCATGTATGCACCATTTATGGGTGTACACTCTTTCGTGGAAGTTTTTGATTAATTATTCGAAATTTTAAATGCCAAGATATTAGAGTTATTAAGTTATATATCAAGTACGGATGCTAATAACCTTGTTGTTTGATTAGTCTCAACACACATGTTTTCTTTATATGAGTACAAAAACAGCTCAACTATCTCTCATTTTTGATAGAGTCTGCAATTTTTGTGTGATATAAATGTGTTATACATGTTAGGTTATGCCACCAGCATTGCTAAGATGTTAATCAAGCTATTGCAATCACGGCTGTACTCGATAAAACTTTACATTACATTTTGAATTGTGGGCGAATAAAATGTTTACTTCAATAAGTTTTTAAATTGTGTCGTCTGCTACCGGAAGTGACAGGCAATAGTGTACACCCCTACATGCAATGATTACGTCTATACAGAGTGTCACTGTTCAAAATGAGAGATTCCCAACTTGTCTATATAATAAATCTAGCAACGAAAACAGGTAACTGTGCATGAGAGATGAACAAGTGGTCAATTCTTCGCGACCTTTTATGACATAATTATAACTCTGAAACATCCAATGAAGTTTGAATCTCAGACACCTCCCCCCCCCCCCCCCTCAAGATGACCACATATACAGAATAACTGATTATAGTACTTGATACGGCCAGGCTCATGCGGTAAACACTCGCGTGAGACTAGCCAAGGAAAAATGTTATCAATATGCAACCAACAAATGATGTTTCCACGAATTATAACATCTAGAGACATAACAGTGGTGAGGTCACAAACACAATTTATCTATGATTGTTTTAAACAAATTTGGGTTGAAAATAACAAATGGGTATAACAAATGTAAATTCATCTTCAAGCTGAAATATTTTGTATTAGTGACGTGTCTTGCGAGACTGGAATAAATATTTATTATCATGACTATATGTCATAATTATTGTTATAACGTTACGTTTTTTTCTAGAACAATCACAAGTCACCTGTCGCTATAGTATTCATATTATCATGCTTTTATGATCTGACTTGGGTATTACCACATATCAGGATGGCTGTTGCTCTCGAATCTTATTATTTGGCTTTTTAGGGTTGGTTAGGGACGTTTCTGTCGCCTTTGTTATCAGACGAGGTGGGGCTCTTTTTTACTAATATATATGATTAGTATAATTAGTTTATCTCAACAATAAATAATGTTTTGTCTGGTTCAAAGAACATGACTGTATTTTTTGAAGTGAGACGTGGTGCCAGTAAGAACATATGTCATGATAAGGATTATGATATAACAAAGAAAATATAATATATGCTTTGGGAAAGAGAGAGACGCCCAAGTACTTTTATACCCATGTGGTACTTGTGTGAGGGTATTGGAAGAGCTATTATCAATCACCTGCCGATCCAAGAAATTGCATTTGATACCACAAACTTCCCTTTGCTTACAGGCAACAAGTGGGGTTTCTTCGCAGCAAGGACGTAGATATTGCAGCATTTGAAAAAACATAAGATCCATATCAGAGGCTGTCACAAATTACTAAACAATTGCTGCCAATTCTATCTACTAGATCATTTTTTCTGGAGAAAATCGCAAAACATCTCAACTGTTTGTTTTAAAGCGGCATGTACTAATAACTTTGTAACTTTGTTATTCAAACTCATATTGTCACACTTGGTCTAGCACACTAGATCTTAATTGGATCACTTTATCATGACCGAAAACGTTTTCAATCTTGTTAATGAATATGAATCGATGTACGAAGGAGATAATCTGTTTATCACTCAGCACTACAGCTTCATTTGGATATACCAACCATGTATTATGATCAGCAGCACGTCCACACGGATAGCTCTAGACCTACTCCCCGGCGGAATAAGGCCAGCACTAACGATATTAACGGATATAGACGTAACTTAGATGGTTTTCTCAGCAAAATTATTATGTCTAAGAATTTAATTCACTGTAATGATATATTATGCAATAATGGTAAACACCAGACTAAAATTGAAAATTTAAATGACAATATTATTAGTGCCTGTCTTGAGGCCAATCACATAGCCATTCCGTGTCAAAGACAGACGCCTTTGCCGGTATTCCTGGGTGGCAGGAGCATGTAGCTGAACAGAAACAACAGTCAATCTTTTGGCACATTATATGGGAACAATGTGGTTCTCCTTCTGAAGGAGTTGTAGCGGAATTAAATGAAATGAATCGGGCTTTAGGCCACCTTTGTGCACATATAGGCTAAACTGGGTCAGGAGAACCTCCTGAGGATGGTGAGATGATTGAGATGACACTGTCCTCCAGACACAGGATTCGAAATTCGAGCCCTGGCAGTCTGAGGCCGAGCACGCTACCTCTCGGTCACTGAGGCTCCCCACAATACTAACTTTCACACGTGGCTTGGGAAGAAACATTTTTGTTTCTTTCAAACCGCCGAGACCGGGAACCGAACCCCGAACTCTGGCGTGAAAGGCAGCGGTGCTAACCACTACCCTAGGGCCCACGCCCGTATAGCGGAATTAAGGGGACAACATTTAACTTTTCTGTATCACCAAGCCGCTGAAGCCAAGATCAATATAGACATTTTCAAAAATACTAAGGCAGCTAATGCCCTTCTTCAAAAAACGCACACAAATCTTAATCCAAGTATGAAAGATTAATTGTCATGATGAAAAAGATATAAGCAAAATCTTTGCTTCAAAATATAATAAATTGCTCAACGCTATGCCTGAAATGGTGACATTACATAATGACATAAAGACGTCAATACACGAGCAGTGTTATCCTCAATCAGCTGATCGTGAGGTTACCTATCAATACAAGCACACAATAGACGTTAACGACGTCGCTGAGGCGATAATATGTTAATTTCCACTATTGTACCGATTCCCAAGAACAGAAAAAAGTCTATCAATGACAGTGATAATCACAGAGGAATTGCACTGAGTACTGTCCTGGGCAAAGTTTTAGATTGGGTAATTCTGGAACGTTAAGAATAGGCCAACTTCTGATATGCAATGAGGTTTCAAAGACCAGTCATGTTTTCTATGCAAGAAACTATTCAATATTACATGGTGGAGGAGCTGTATATTTGTTATTGTTAGATGCCCCAAAGACTTTTGATAGAATGCAATTTGTAAAAATGTTCAAATGTTAAGAGAAATATGTGGTGTGTTATCATCAATATTATTTGCATTGTATATAGCTAAATTGTTGAATCGTTTTCGTCAATCAAAGTTAGGATGTTATGTCGGAGATATTTTTATGGGCGCGTTTGCTTATGCAGATGATGTAGCACTACTGGCGCAGACAATTATGGCACTTAATTAACTAATAAATGTCAGTGTATCATTTGCTCGAGAGTACCATGTATTATATAATCCTAGAAAAAGTAAGCTTTTAACTGTGCTACCACTGAAAATATATATGTAACCCTTGATGGTGAAAAAATTCGAAGAATTTCTAAAGTCCACCTAGGTAATATTGTCGGAGAATGTGGAAACAAAATACGGATCAAAGTAACAACAGATGATTTTATTAGAAGAGAGAATACAGTAATGTCACAATTTCAGTTAGCACCTCACTCAATTTATTATAAATTATTCAAGAAATTCTGTTTTTCATTGTATGGGTTTTTACTCTGGGATATGTCAGCAAAGTCGATCAATAAGTTTCATATTTCTCGGAGAAAATGTTTGCGACACTTGTATCCATTACCTTATGGAACGCGCAATAATTTGTTGCATCTCATTTCTAAAGACCAACCAATAAATGTTCAAATGCACCTACTAATAATGAAATTTGTAATGTATAACCTTAAAGTACCAGCTCACTTGTATGGTCATCCACACAATTGTGTATGTCAGGCAGCAAATCGTTCACATGTAAGAGTATGAATCACATTATGTCAATATATGGTTTAGGTAAATTTCAAGTGAATAATTACGACTCATGGATAGCTATAAAAAAGTAGAAAAGGAGTTCCCGAACTCCGAGGCCCGGCTAAAGTCTGTTTGAGTGATATAGACAAAAAATCAGTGTATTGGTCTTCCTCATGGGCCAGAATCCTAAATGTCCAGGATATAATTAAGGAAAGAACCAAGGAGACAAGTTCAAATATATCTTCGACGTGTATTCCTTCCACCACCATCGCCGGAGCTAGCCAACATTCATTCAATACTTGCCTACGATGTACCTTGTACAGAGGATGTAGGTCTACCCACCAAATTTCGGTTCAATGTTGGGCCAGCGTTGCAGCCCACGACTGGTTCAATGCCGATCAATTGTCTACGACTCTGGCCCAACACTAATCCATCACCGGGTCTGCTGTACACTTTGCGCAAACACGTGGCATTCACCCAATGCTGTTTCAATGTTGACTCACAGTGTTCGACGCTGGCCCGTCATTGAAACAGCATTGGGTTATTGTACCGTGTTTTCTTACTGCTGTATTATAAGGGTGACGCTTTCTATCCCGGCGCCGGAAACACCAGATAACACGATACATTGGGCCAATACTGATGTAATGCTGGGCCACCGTCTTCGACGCTGGGCCAACATTATTCTAACCAAAACCCTTTAAGCTCTTAACCACAAATATAATCGTGAAATTTTGTTTTTCTGAACACTTGTTAAAGACAAAAGTACTTAACCTAAGGACCTGAAACGTTATATTGCACATGTTCATAAGGACTGTTGTACAGAAATGTGGAACGTTTCCCACACACAGCACCCCTCTTCCCCCTAAATAGGACACAAACTCAGGCAAAATAAATTTAATAGGCTACGGCCTATGGCCGAGCCTAATAAAATAATTATTGTTATTGTAAAGCAGAAAATCAGCAGCTAATGTGATAAATCTATTGACAATGCGTGAAAACTGTGACAATTTCGAATTCTCGCACGACGAATTAAATAATATGTTAATGTATGTTTGTACAGAATGATTTTTATATAGACACCTGAAACCAGATTAATTTACCTTTGCTTTTTCATTTTTGTTCACAATTGTATAATTTATTATGCTCTTTAAACGAATGAATATTTATTTTTAAATATATATTGATACTTATGATTATAGTTTGTATGTATAATGTATACACAAGCATGCATGTGTATATATGTACGTCAATGGATGTTATACCATTCAGTATTTTTATGAATACCTTACTTTAAAATGGTGCTGGTCGCCTGTTTTCGGTAGCCAAGTGGAGATTATGTTACTTGTAAGTAATGCTACAATTATGTACGCACAAAAGCTTGAAGGGACTGGCCCAGGCTAAAATCATAAAAAAATCGGTGATTTTATTTTGGCTTCTTAATATGACCGTCTGATGTAAACATGTCCCTAGACTAGAACTGCAAAAGTTATACAATTTTTGTGCTGCGCATTCACCAGTTAGACTAGATATAGAGACGAAATTCCTGATTTCTAATTATTGACAACTATATCAAAAATAGAAATACGGGAATTTCGTCTCTATATCTAGTCTAACTGGTGAATGGGCAGCAGAAAAATCAAAAAACTTTTGTAGTTCTAGTCTATGGACATGTTTAGGCCTACATTATATGGTCATATTAAGAAGCCAAAATAAAATCACCGATTTTTTTATGATTTTAGCCTGGGACAGTCCCTTTAATAAATCTCTAAAAATGTAGCTCAGTTATAAGAGCTTATGACGTTATAAGAGCTTATGACGTTATAAGAGCTTATGTGAGGATAATAGTAAGAACATAATTTAAGTTGGGCCTTCAGCTATTATACCAATCCTTCATCACTGTTTAACAGCCATTCATAGCCCAGCAAACACAAAGCATTTGTATAACATTTATGCAATGTAGGTCCAACGTCGAAGACAATGGGTCGACGTTGTATAAATGTTATACAAATATTTTGTGTTTGCTGGGTGTCAACAACAACCCTCGGTTTACGCCTTGGACTGCTGTGATGGTGGGCTGTTATACATTGATGCGGGCTGGTGAAATAGCTCAAAGGCCTCTTGAATCATGTTATTGTTATATTGACCCAATCCTGATGTAATGTTGGGCCACCGTCAGAGATGATGCCATTTACATATAGCGCGACGCGATAAATCGCTTTATCACGCGATATTTCAGATTGAAACAGAAGCGATTTTATTCAAATATTGTGCGATAAAACGTAGATTGTAGCGGACTGTGAAAATACATTCAATATCGCGTAATATTTTTTGTAGCGCGATTTTACATTTATCGCGGATTGTGTGAAATAGCCTTGAGGGCGGAATTTGAGATTGTACAACCCATGCCAACACATAATTATCTGACGATGTGAATCGAACCAAGAATCAAATAGCAGCAGAAGGAAGTTTACATTAGGTGCTCAAATATCCCTAATGTACATTTACTTATTTATTTGACAGACTTATAAATGCTCAGTTTTTATATAGGTTTATAAAAAACAAATATATACCTAATTGATGACATTATGATTAATGCATGTAGATAATATTTCAAAATACGTGTGACAATATATACATATATTTAAAAAAAAAAAAAATTCTGGAAGATCTTGACAAATAAACCTACATATATTATCATACATAAAGCTAAATCAACTTTAAGCGCTGCCTTGAATTCACTTGAGTAATGTAATCTAACCAATGTCTACTTTACGAATAACCTTTCCGATCACTATCACTATAACTTTTTTCGTGTACTTATAGTTTCGTTTTTTATTCTTTTAACTAAACTAATAGTTCTACATGTACCTATCTCTCAGTGACAGATAGAACCATTAGAACCGAGGCGAAGATGTTCTTGTAAATATATGTATTCATCGCTGGCTACCATTTCAAAATGTCTCAGGCCGTGCCTCATAAATCAATTATTGTCTAGTCATTATTTTTCCCGGTGTACATTCTTCCAGATGTTCTTGTAAATATATGTATTCCTCGCTGGCTACCATTTTAAAATGTCTCAGGTCGTGCCTCATAAATCAATTATTGTCTAGTCATTATTTTACCCGGTGTACATTCTTCCAGTCAAACATCCACTCTGCTCTAAATTGACTTAAGAACGATTCCAGGCCACTTTCATAGTATTAAGATACCTGCTACTATAAAATACAGGTTATTATGTTATGGACAATAGGCAAGAAATTGTACATTTGTTTAAGAGAAATCCGAGATGAAGGGGAGGAAACAAATCATGCGTCTAGAAAGCAGTGTCGTCACCATCCTTAGGAGTTCAGCCTGTGTGTACACTAAGTGGCGTGAAATTAGCTCATTTATTCAAAGTAACCTAAAAATACTTGTTTTGTTCCTTGAAATAATATTTTTTTTTTTAGCCATTTCGATAGGCCTGTGAAAGAATACTTATTTTAGGGGGGTTCTCTGCAGAAAGATTATTAAAAAAACCTTTACATTCCCAAATCAATCATGTGACCACCTCAACATGCAACCGACTAACGCCAAAGTGTCCTTTGTTGCGAAATAAAGTTCACTTCTAACACTAGCTGCCACTTGCAACTGTATTTTAAGATACCAAACGATTTATTATTATTTCTGAATGCAACACTGCGCCACCAAAGATAGATTAGGTGAACCATTCCTGGTCACTTGACGTTGATCTGATGATCGGTGGACACAGGTATCATTTCCATTCAAGATATGTTAATCCCGTCATCCCATGACACGACCTGTCATATCCCCCATTATGGAGTCAAACTGTCCCACAGACGACAATCAAATCTAGCCAGTTTCAATGGCTATATTTTGTCAGACCATTTTTTCACATGTCCAATACTGAAGTAATGGGCTCTGAAGACACTTGGGGGAGGGTTGATGTAAGCCTCTTATCCAGTCTGCGGCAAACAAGAAACATAGACCCAATGTTGGTTTAATGTTGGGCCACTGTCGGAGACGGTGGACCAACATTAAACGGACATTAGTTTGATGTATCTTGTTTGCTGGGATTGTCGCCGTCACAGATCACCACTTTAATGTTGACCGACGTCAGGCCATCGTCTGCCTCAGGGTAGCCTGTTATCACAGCCAGCACCATACGTTGCATCCCAGACGAACCGCTGAACATATTGGTGGCCAAAAGAAGAATAGGATTTAACCTTTGTGTCAATAGCGTTCTCTATAAGCCATAGACTATGTTTTCAGTTGGGTTTCGAATGAGATAAAATGTCACTGAAAACATTTTGTTGTGGATGCTCAGTTAGTGAAATAATTATATTTGATGGATGTTCAACTATATTTCGTCTTTTAAAGTTGGCAATTGGGCTTCAGCAATTCCTGCTTCAAACGAAAAAAATAGACGGTGCACAGTATAAAAAACATTAAACATTTTCTCATGGTTATTTAAACAAACGGTCTAGTTAACTTAATATTAATAATTTAAAAATTGTTCTAGTGTTCAACACTTGTGCGTATTGTGGATGACTGAATACTAATATAGTCTTTATCATAACACTTAGTGGTGTTGTTTTTTGCTACATTGTGTTGCATTCTCTTACAATAACCTAGCACACATAACAGATCCAGCAACATACCTTGTGTGATGACAAGAAGACATTAATTCTTCGCCTACGGAGGCCCTCCACAATACAGAATATTTACGTGTGGGTGGAAAGAACCTTTGAGTCTGTGAAACCTGAACACCAGAGCTGGAGATCAGCGGACACGTGGGCGATATGAATTTGTATTATTTTCGCAGTACGATACAATCACCGTGTCGTGCTATGTCAGATTTTACAGTGATGGTAATTGTGATTTATCCCCCATATCAAGCAAATGCTGAACAGTATATGTAATTCAATTCCCTTGTATGATAGAAGAAATGTATGCCAACATGACATTTATGTATGGTAATGTGGGGGTATTATTACGTGGGCGGGTCATAGTAATTATCAGAAACTATGATATATAAATAACTGTTACGTAGGCATAACCGTTTACCTCCTAGTGTGTTCGAGCAAAATATTTTCACATTAACAAATATTTCTGATAAAACTTTCTTACAGAAAGTGGTTAAATTTTACTAACTTTGGAACTGAATATGAAACGATTGCGACGTTTCAACCTGCCATTGCTATCGAATGAATGTTATTGTTACTGATATTTATTGACATGTGACCAGTTGTCTATGGAGACGCCAGCATGCAAGTGATCGTGAGCGAAGGGCATCCTGCAGTCGTGCTGTCGAAGTAACCGTCCGGATAAAAAAAGGTAAGAAAAAGAATTTGTGGAGTTGGGTACTCAAATATTATACGTGTATTAAACAGAAATCACAGCTACTGAACTGGTAGCGCTGATCGGTAAGCGGAGCGAGTCGCCTGGACCACGGCTACTGAACTGGTAGAGTCACATCATTGCTATGTACCCTAGAAAATGTGTCTGTATCCACGCTTTTGTCCCCCAGTGGGCAGAGTGTTAATTAGCTTTGTGTATACCGTCCTGGCCACGTGATATACATCTTAATTATTATAATAAACAGTAGACTATTGTACCACGATTTCTGCCTTATGCATGCTTAAGTATCGCATCAGGGTAGCAACGCGAAGTTATTTTATCAGTTTTAATAGTGTATATATATATATATACATACAGAAATTTTTTTTTTTTTATAAAATTCAATTCTGTATGGGATCAATATCAGCAAGTATTAATTTATTTTTTAATAGTAGTTTCAATAAACACAGGTATCTTAAACTTTGTTTGGAAGTATTTTATGACAGTATACATATAAACAAATGTGGTTACTTGGCAGAAATAACCGTACTAAATTGCCCGCATTTGTGTGTGTGTGTGTCCCCAGTCATCTCCGAAAGTAGATTTTCAGATAATAGAACCGCGCGGATTATTGGATTTGACCATCCAAAGATTGTCCTTTCCCTGAGCGGGCATGCCGGAACAGAAAAGAAAACCGGAATCGTCGGTGGGCGTGAGAGAGGGCCGACGGTCAAATCCTGTGTGATGTTTGTAGTTGGCGTGAAGCAATGGGCAGGCAATCTAACAATGACAGGCCCATCAGCTCACTGCCATAAACGTCTGTTTAATGCTGGGTCAACGTTTAAGACGTTGGCTAAACTCTGAGCCACCGTTTTCTCTTCCTTCTCTAACCTTTGTATAATCTTCTAAAGATGTCCTTCCTCTCAAAGTGAACACGTTGAATCAATGTTGTTTAATTGTGGTTCAGTGTCACAGACAGTGGATCAACATTAAGCCAATATTGTTCTTTGTTGTGAATGCCCGGCATATTGGGCTGTGTGAACCTCAGCAACATTTCACATCAATTAATTTCACACCGACATTTGCAATGTTACTGCAATATACAATTTCGACACTGCAGTTTTTCTTTTTTATCACTCCATTTACTGACTTATGCTTGATAACTATAGCCTACTTATATAAATCATATATGCAACATTTTGATAACTACGAATTTGACAATTACAGGTGGTGAATGCTTGTCTTTAACAGTTTAATTCAACAGTCATTATTGACCACAGGTGCTAAATTTTACAAATACAATTGTTCACATTCATAATTGAATCAATAAGTTGTCATTGTGAAACTGTAGTCACTGCAGCCTGTCACACCGGAGCTCGTGGAGGTATCCCTTGCTCTCAGTTTTCAGCTTCAAGGAAATGATTTTTTTTTACTTCTCGTGTACTGGTAGAGATACAATACTCGTATTGCTACAGCGTTTGAATTTAGAATCATGTTTCGTCTGAAATGATCTAAAGCCCCATTCATTCTTTTATTCAGTCATACCATGAATAATTTGTACATAATTGATTAATTCTCATGAACTGCTGCAATACTATAAAATGTTTTAGATTTTTTGCACTATACTCGCTGATTGCTGATCAATTTTCTTAAATGCATGATATATGGTTCACCGTTTTCAGCACTGTCCCAGCGTCGAGTCATCGTCGCTGCCGGTAAACAAAATACCCCGATGTTCTATTGATTTACACATCCCCACAAAACAGCGAGCTGATCGTTTTAAAACGGGACCAAAGCTGTCTGGCCAAGCGGGCCGAGCGTCTACCTCGGCAAACTCGTTGAAACAATGTCGCATAGCTCCTGGGATGACGTCGTAGACGGCGGCCCAGCATGTATGTACCACTGATTCAGCGTGCTTATGTCGGACATCTTAGAGACCAGTGATCTGAGGGAACAAAGGCCAAGGGACGCCGTTCTCCTTCCCCGGTCCTATTCATTATACCGTCTGAAGGGTTGTCAAGAGCCAGATAGCACCCTGGTCTCACCATCCATGCAGATGAGTATTATCTGCAAAACAACACACAGCAAGTATCGTCAGAGTGGACGGTGACGAATTTCCGAAAGATATACCGAAGACATCAAAGTGGTTGTAAACAAAACAGATACAAATAAATGTAAATTAATCCAAGTAAATAAAAAAGTAAATAAGGTGAGTGAGTGAGTGAGTGAGTGAGTGAGTGAGTGAGTGAGTGAGTGAGTGAGTGAGTGAGTCAGTCAGTCAGTCAGTCAGTCAGTCAGTCAGTCAGTCAGTCAGTCAGTCAGTCAGTCAGTCAGTCAGTCAGTCAGTCAGTCAGTCAGTCAGTCAGTTAGTCAGTTGTATTGGACCAATATTGGTCCTGTATTGGCAGTATAGTCCAGAATAGTCATGCCAGTATCCCATGTGGGGCCAATATTGGTCCAATATAACTTTGGTATTGTTTGCACATGGAACCTCTACTGGGCCAATATTGGCAAAAAAGTATATGGCCAGAATATAACCAATATGAAACCATTATACATATGCTGGTTTGATATTGGTAACCCTGTATTGGCCCAATACATTTGTATATTGGTTAAGTTTTGGCGGACCATTAAATGTATAGTGGGTTGCCCATTATTGGCCCAGGAAAATTGTATATTGGTTAGGTATTGGCTGGCTATTTTACGTATGAATTGCATGAAATCTGTCATAAAAATATTATATTAGGTGCGTGGTTTACATAAATTCTGAAGAAGCCCCAATTTTTGTTAGGAAATTGTCATTTTCAGTCTCGATTAAAAATGTAATTTCAAGAAAAGTCAATAGGCCTAACTAAAAAAGACTGAAATAAGGAAAGAAATAAGTAAGTAATTCTGTAAAAGTGTCCTCCCAATCACAGCGACATAGGCCTATATAATGAGAGAGTAGTGTTAAACCAGTTATTTTTAATCAGCCTCAGCAAGATCAGCAGCAGTAGCAACAGTTTTTGTTCTTTTCTTTAACATTTGTTGTTTCCTACAGCTGGCGCCATCCTCATAATCTCCTTGTGAATCACATATTTTATTTTTTCCAAGTGATCTGCATCTGCAAACAAGACAGCCACAGTATAAAAGTCAGGGTCCGAAATAAGATAAACTTTAATTCAAGCAGTAAGACTAGCCCTACTGGTTTCGTATTGGTAATGACCTGATTATATAGCAGTCTAGGTGGCAGGCTTACGGTAAAAGATTAATACTTGTGCCACTAACGTGTATTATCGCCCATGAACGTTAATTAGACTAGTCAGCGCTTATAATTGCAGAAGAAATGTGTTATAAAGACGCTATGCATATATTTAAATCTAGTGAAATACTTTAAAAAATCAAAATGAACAAAAACAGATGTAACTCAATGGATAAAAAACACTTACAGTTCCGTCCCAAAATGTGGTGATTGTTCAATGGAGAGTGTGATGCCACCTGGTGAAGTCACTACCAAGACTACAGCGCCTCCTACGAAGATGTACTGTTTTGCCATTTTATGCCAAAATATTACCATATATACAGTTTATCATAGTGACAACCAATTGTTTTGTCAAGACTGGACCAATATTGCAAAGTATTGGCATTGCAACATTTTGCACATACGGGTTTGCCATGACTGGACAAATGTTGAAAGTTATTGGCATACGTGTATGCCAGTATTGCCAGTATATGCCAAACTGATGCCAGTACTGACCCACAAGATCAATGTTTACTGGTCTGTCAGTCAGTCAGTCAGTCAGTCATTCAGTCAGTCAGTCAGAGCCATGTTTTGTCATTTTCAGGCCGAAAATCAGCGGGAAAGAAATGTGGTCATGTAAGGACTGTCATAGAAACTTATTCTACTCATGATTAACCAAGGAATAACGAGAGGAAGAGAATGACATTTTGTAAGCTTTAAAGTCGTGACACCAACGCTGTTTTAAGTGACTTTTGGCATACACAACTAATGGAACCAGACTGTCGTTACTGCGGTAAATGATAAGGTGCAGGTTTATAGTCTGATTTTGACTATCATCCGACTTTACATTTTACCCCCTGGTCACTGGACCTTTTCATTCGTGTGCATTTTCAACTCCACAGGGAGAATACAGTCCTGCAGCCATGGACGCAACATCGAGACAATGTCGCAAAATTGAAAGGGAGAAACATGATATTTTTCTGAAAATCCTATACCTAGCGGGGCTCGAAACCGCACGGCAGGCAGCGACATCAGCAAAGCGCTACGCATCAACCATTGCACCATGTTCCTCTCCAGGCAACCGGGACACACTGAGTAACCAGTCTTAGTTTGTCTTTGCACTGCTCGTCATGACTGTGTGCACAACATTGATTACTGCTCGCCTCATGACCCACAGCTTGTATAAACCGCTGTTAGAAGACTTTAGATCCCTCGAGAATACAAAAATGTCATATATGCCGCAGAGATCTCACTGTTTGCTTCGAGACTCAGCCTGCTACTACATCATTCATCAAACATGACAGACGAGATAAATGTTGTCACACACCTCTTTTTTCGTTGTTTTTGGTAAAAGTACTTTGCGTTTTGTAATAACATGTTTGCTTTAAGTATAGTATAACGATTTGTTGGTGTTTTGTTATGTGGGCATGTTTTTTTGCAAATTAACTGTGAAGTAATTTGGCTGAGGGAACTGAGATACTTGATATTTTATAACGTAACTACAAATATAACTAAAATGACGAAATGAATGTAATACGAAAAAATATATTCATTCACTACAAAAAATGCTAAATTATATGTTTGAAGACATTCTAGTTTTGTAATTTCAAGTGTCAATAAGGATGAGCTAAACGCCATACACGAACTTCTGTTATAATACTTACGAAATGATCGTCAGCATTTTGTAACTGAGATCACAACTAATGAGTTTAATGCTTTATTTAAATACCTTACTCACCGTGATTTATCTAAATCTGAACAGGTCAGACGAATTTTGACGTCAGAATATGCAGAAAAGATTTTATTGTGAGTAAAACAAAACACTGTAAATATCGTGCAAGCCGTTAACGCGCTATTTGCCTACAACTTGAAAAGTTAACATAAACCGTATTTTACTACCAAAACAATGCTTTGATGGCAGATTCGTCCCATGATATTGTTATAAGTTTCCATAAACACTGACATTTCCCATGATGTTTACTAATTCCTTCCACCTTATGATATACATGTCAGTGTGGATATGTTATTATATCATTGGTGTATTATTTGTTTGACGCTGAGCAATTTTACATTCATGTTTCCAATCAGTTCACCCCTATAGCAGGCCGTACCATGAATGGTTTCCCCAAGAGGGATAAAAGAATAGTCCACAAGTATGGCCCACGCTCATGGACATATAAACACATCCATTTACCCCCACCAGATGTCCTTAACGATACGGTCGACGACGCAGGCAGTCTCCCAGCAGGCACGAGACATACAACCTATGTTGTTTAAATGTTTGGCCACCGTCTGCGTAGCTGGCCCAACATTAAAACAACATAGGGTCAACGTCTTGTGTTTGTTGACAGCTTGCTTTCAGGGGAATTCAGCCGCACATGGAAATCTTTCTGAGATGGAAGGCAGTGGGGGGATCTTCAAAGAGAACCAGCGATCTCAGTAACGCAACGCTGCAACGTTGGACCAATATATCTGGAGTTTACGTACGTTAAATCGACATCTGGAACTAAGCACATTCAGAACTATTCAATGTAAGCGTGGGCGATTTTAAGCAAAGCTAGCTTGTCGAATATTTTGTAAACTTAACAAGAAAGACGAAGGAACATACTACTTTATTGCCCAACGTCATAATCACTTCTGTAATACATAACACAATGGGGAAAATACGCCATCTCTTTCACGAGTTCAAAGGTATCACCATAAATTGGTCTTCGACAACTACCCTGAAAACTGTCATATATTATGAAAATTAAATAGCTTCAAAGGTGTTCTCCACAACATATTGTGAATGGCTTATTAATATATCCCTCTATAAAATAGCTCAATACGTTCAACTTTATCATGTCTAAGCTCATATATTATACAGATTATTTAACTTCTGACATGACAAAAAGTTTGTTGCCCGAAGAGTAGAAAATAATGCGCTGGAAAATGTGATGAAAATTGGTTGAGGGAGTTGGCTGAGATTAAGAAATCAACGAAATCATACGCTGACGACATGTTGCCATCATGAACACGCACATACGAAACCTGAGTCGGGACCAGCGCCAGGCTGCTGGTCG
This sequence comes from Flabesymbios commensalis, assembly GCA_964017125.1. Lineage (NCBI taxonomy): Eukaryota > Metazoa > Annelida > Polychaeta > Terebellida > Flabelligeridae > Flabesymbios > Flabesymbios commensalis. Next base: position 19,248,722 of record OZ024903.1, read on the forward strand.
TGTCAGACTAATCACCTCTGATGAGAGATGTCCTGATCGGATTAGGTCCAGATATCATCTCAGCTTGACTCCAGCTCGACATCCCCGTTACGACCTGCTATCAATATCTGGCCAATTAGACCATGCAGGAGGACGCCTTGAAATGTTGACCCAATGCTGGCTCAATGCATTGCTCCAGCATCAGGATTAATGATTGCTGAGTGGGGACGTGAGGTGTCAATGTCAGAACAAGGAACAAGGAAGCTAAGTCAAAACAATTCCTGGTGCTGGAAAAGGAAGCTCCTGTTCAGGAAACACATTATTTCTGTCGACGCTGAGCCAGATGATGAAGCGATATTGAGACAAACGCCGATCCAATATATTAGTATCATGATAGTAATGGTTGAGTTTCTACTTAGGACATCGAGGAACCGGTGCGATTGTCTCCGCAGAAACTGTCACAGGAAATTGGGGATTGAATCCCCGTTCGAAAAGACATGCTGTCATACTGATAGGATCAAGTGTCTTAAGGCTTTATCTTATAAAGTGGGCAGCGGCGAGTCCAGCTTGTGTCCAATGAAAGGGCGCTAACTATCAAATGCTATATATGTTATTCAAAGAGCTCAGGGATGAACCTCTAGGAATACTGCTTTTAGACAGGAATAAGAGGCTTAGCAAAGGGGCTGATCCCTGTGGATCTGTCACTGGTAGGACCTTAAAATGATTACACTTGTCTTGGTGGGCCACAATTGTCTACTTTTATACCCATCGAGTTTCGTCCAGTTGGCATCAAATTCCACATACACTGAAATGCGCAGATCATGTTGGGCTAACTCTGGGTTGGGTAACTCTAGGCTGCCTCACTCTGGGTTGGGTAACTCTGGGCTGGCTAGCTCTGGGCTGGCTAACTCTGGGCTGGCTAACTCTGGGCTGAGCTAACTCTGGGCTGGGTAACTCTGGGCTGGATAACTCTGGGCTGGGCTAACTCTGGGCTGCCTAACTCTGGGCTGAGCTAATTCTGAGCTGGGTAATTCTGGGTTGGGTAACTCTGGGCTGGTTAACTCTGGGCTGCGTAACTCTGGGCTGGGCTAACTCTGAGCTGGTTAACTCTGGGCTGAGCTAACTCTGGGCTGGGTAACTCTGGGTTGGGTAACTCTGGGCTGGCTAGCTCTGGGCTGAGCTAACTCTGAGCTGGGTAACTCTGGGTTGGGTAACTCTGGGCTGGTTAACTTTGAGCTGGTTAACTCTGAGCTGGTTAACTCTGGGCTGAGCTAACTCTGGGCTGGGTAACTCTGGGTTGGGTAACTCTGGGCTGGCTAACTCTGGGCTGAGCTAACTCTGAGCTGGTGACTCTGGGCTGGCTAACTCTGGACTGGGCTAACTCTGGGCTGGTCACCTCTGGGCTGGGCTAACTCTGGGCTGGTTAACTCTGGGCTGGTTAACTCTGGGCTGAGCTAACTGTGGGCTGGGTAACTCTGGGCTGACTAACTCTGGGCTGAGCTAACTCTGGGCTGGTTAACTCCGGGCTGGGCTAACTCTGGGCTGGTTGACTCTGGGATGGTTAACTCTGGGCTGGGCCAACTGTGGGATGCGCTAACTCTGGGCTGGGCTAACTGTGGGCTGGGCTAACTGTGGGCTGGGCTAACTGTGGGCTGGGCTAACTCTGGGCTGGGCTAACTGTGGGCTGGGCTAACTATGGGCTGAGCTAACTCTGGGCTGGGCTAACTGTGGGCTGGGCTAACTGTGGGCTGGGCTAACTCTGGGCTGGGCTAACTCTGGGCTGGGCTAACTGTGGGCTGAGCTAACTGTGGGCTGGGCTAACTGTGGGCTGGGCTAACTGTGGGCTGGGCTAACTCTGGTCTGGGCTAACTCTGGTCTGGGCTAACTGTGGGCTGGGCTAACTGTGGGCTGGGCTAACTCTGGGCTGGGCTAACTGTGGGCTGGGCTAACTGTGGGCTGGGCTAACTCTGGGCTGGGCTAACTGTGGGCTGGGCTAACAGTGGGCTGAGCTAACTCTGGGCTGGGCTAACTGTGGGCTGGGCTAACTGTGGGCTGGGTCAACTCTGGGCTGGGCTAACTGTGGGCTGGGCTAACTGTGGGATGGGCTAACTCTGGGCTGGGCTAACTGTGGGCTGGGCTAACTCTGGGCTGGGCTAACTCTGGACTGGGCTAACTCTGGGCTGAACTAACTGTGGGCTGGGCTAACTCTGGACTGGGCTAATTCTGGGCTGGGCTAACTCTGGGCTGGCTAACTCTAAGCTGGTTAACTCTGGGCTGGGCTAACTCTGAGCTGGGTAACTCTGGGCTGGGCTAACTGTGGGCCGGGTAATTCTGGGCTGAGCTAACTCTAAGCTGGGCTAACTCTGGGCTGAGCTAACTCTGGGCTGGCTAACTCTGGGTAGGGCTAATAGTCTGGTGCGGTATGTCATTTTGGCCATTTCTGTTGCCAAAATTGATTTTATTGTTTTTATGGCTTCATTAGGGGTCAAATAAGCCAAAAATATTGGGGTTCAATTTTTCCCGCCCCTCAACCTCGTTTTATGGCACATTCAAAATGGCCGCCATCGAAATCACATATTTGGCCAAAACTTGGCCTCTAGCAAAGCTAGAATCACGATTTTGATGTCTATACCTCTGTTTTTGGGTATGAGGAATCCAATAGTGCCCATACAAAATGTTTATGTCTTGTAGATATTTCGATATTAAATATAAAACACATTTTTTATGCGTTCTCGGTCGTTTTTTGTCGCAAATATGAAAAAACACAAATTTTCAAATAATTATTTTGGAAGCGTTATTTAGTATGTATTATAATATAAACAGCATATTGATGATGGTTTCTGAATGGTAGATGTTTCGTTGATGGATCTAAATATTCCACCAAGAAGGCGTACAAGTGATAGCGTAGAAACCGAGCAACTTCAATAACGATGTTTGGTACATTTCCTTAATTTGCAAATGACCATTTTGCAACAGTCACAGAGGAAAAATAAAACTAGTGTGTCTTTTGCAAAAAAGTACACACTTTTTTGAGAAGTAGATAGGAGGGATGAAGGTCCGATCGAAATTTAAAAAATAATACAAAATGAATACAAAATTGTGAGCAAATTGTGCGTTCAGCAATGTGCTGTCAAACAAATGATCACAATCAATTATCATGATCATTGCGATTGTGATCCATCCCATCAGCAAAATTATTGGATTTTCAGATTTGTTTCTTTAAAATTCTCAAACGATGCACAAGAAAAAATAAAATAGCGGATTTTAATTCATCACAGCCCATGAGAGATATCCCCGTTTAAATTTCAGTCATAATTTGACATATTCTCCCAAATGCAGGGCCTACTCTGAGATCAACAATTTCATGAAACAATTAATTTAAATACTGACAGTTAAATCTCCGCGTCAAGGCAATATTCTAATGAGATGCAAAGCGAGTATTACCAATTAATATATAAATCTGTAACCTAACAAGGACGCCCGGCCGCGCAATGATTACAGTCTCTGTATCGCGTATACCTACAAACTCTGTTATTGCGGAATAGATTGGAGGAGGACGGGGGCATTACCACAGCTGACATTTAAGCAGATTACAACAAGCATTTAATGGCTTGGTTCATCGAAAAGACAATGAGGTTTAGGTTCAAATTTAGTGATTTTGATTTATATATTAACATATTGACAATTTTTAAATTTCAAAAAGGCTGACTGTCGTTCACAATGACACAAGCCACACTACCTGGTTTGATTGTTATATAGCCCACTGTTGCATTTGTACAGGAGTCGTCTGCAACGCTGAGCATTTTAACTATATCTGGTACTACGGCAGTCTTATTTGCATCAATATTTGTTGAGCTCGATAACAACCCTTGGTGCAGGTGAACTAAGACATCTGACAGGAATGAACATGCTATAATTCACTTCGCACACATTTTGCTCTAATGGTGGGAGGTTTGGCCATCTGATAAAACAGGTCTTGTCTCCCATTGACATATGGTTGGCTCTTATAAGGTGTAGCTCATGTGGGTGAACATTTCCCATTCTAGATTTTTAGACAAGAATAGTTGCCACCGTAAAGCTGGAATTATCATTAGCTGATTAGGCCAGAGGATTCGCCCATGCTTCCAAGGCTTTCGATGTACAAATTTAGAGAGGGGGAGGTAGCGCATCGATAGAATATCGGACTGCCACGTCATTCATGCACGCATCCCGGGTTTGAACCGTGATGATCTCGCACGGGTCTTTCAGAGAAATATCCTTGTCTATTCCCTCTCAATGTGACTAGGTGATCACAGTTGCGGCCTCGTCAAGTTCAAGTTCATGTTGACGTTAATTTACAAGCTATTTAAAATAACAATATATGTGGATATACTCTGTTTACGTGTGAAGCTAATTTTACTTTCACAGACCAGTTAAGAGATATTACACAAGATGCTTCATCATCACAGAAACCAACCAACTTTCAAGAGGTACACTTAAATGCCTTTTCATATGTGTGCTCAATAGATAGATATGTTATCTAGCAAAAAGTGGTAAAGATATTTGATCATCTGCGATAAGCCCATGTGAAAAGCTTTTAAAAAACCTATTTCAAGAAGAAATATGCCACAATTTTCGACAAAGTTACTGAACAATATTAAAACTGATTTGCAACAAAGTAAAAGCTTCCACCGACGGTGAATGGACATACCCAATCATATTCTGTTGTGTATAGCATTGTGGCATTACAAAAAAAATATTACTTTTAGACTACTCCGTTGCAGTACATATTTGATCTAATTATGACTCAAATCACCAATTACTCAGTTAATGCATCAGTATTAGATTCAGAATTTGTCAGTATTTGACCAGAATATATGACTTGGTTCAAATCACACCTGTTGAGGAATGACGCTCCTGTTAGTGTATCCTGTGCAGAAAAAAAGTGAATTCACCTGTCCTGGAGAAATTAGTACAAGCTCAACTTATTAGAGTTTTAGAAACACGACCTCTGGTCACGATAAGGCGTTCTAGAGTATGCTCCCAAGAGTAGAAGTAACCCAGAGAGAGACATAATTAACCATAGTACCCAGTGCCGACTCCACCAAATGATAGGCCCGATGTGGTTTTTGTATTACACTTCTGTCATGAAGCATCCCTTGTGTAATCACTCACACGTGATCTGTGGACTGTCAATAAAGCGGTCCTAGATCTAGGCCTATTATTGGGACATCTTACAAACTTCTGACTTCTTGAGCTACTTTCATGGTTTGATAATCGTGTAACTTGCATCAATCTGCAGAAAACTCAACTCAATGAGAACCAGTTCTAAACAACTTGGTTTGGATGACAATGTACATACATAGTACTTAGTAAAAGTGTTCATCAGTTTTTTCAGCAATCTTGACTTCTGCCTTTCTAGAAAGACTTCTCGCAGGTTATCTAAATTTTCAACCACTTGATGTTGTGTCTCGCGGGCATTATCACTTTTTCACCGGATAACATATTTATCTACTACTGAGCATACAATATGCAAACACATGCAAGTGTATCTGTTAACATGACTGGATTGGTTCAAAATGTATTATGTTTTCTGTTCTCTTATTATGAAACATCATTTGTAATATTCCTTAATTTAATTATCTGTGGTAGGCTACAAGGCGTCTCATGTAAACAAACTATCTTTGATTATGTTGTCCAGTTGAAAAAATATCACGTTACCCTTTTCCTGTATTTAGATTGGAACTGATTTACTGATACCTAGCGAAACATCTTTGTGGTTGTGAGTTGCTTGTTTCTTTCGCATAAGAAAATGAACCAAGCCATTGAATGTTTGCTGTGATCCTCTAAGGTAATGGCCCTGCCCGTCCAATTATGGCTGGAATCTATACTCTAATATCTCTCATAGGATGTGATGAATTAAAAGTTCCCCTTTTATTTGTTATTGTGCATCATTTATCGATTTAAGAAAAACAATATCTAAAAATGCAATAATTTGATGGATGGGATGCTCCATAATTACCCACCAAGATTAATTCTGGTCATTTGTTTAGCAAATATGAAACATTGCTGAAACGCACAATTTGCGCACAATGTGTGCTAATTTTATTTTATTTCAAATAACATTGACCCATCCCACCCACTTCTCAAAGTTATCAAATGTGTTTTGTAAAAGACACATTACCGTCAATATCAATTATCCTCTGTGACTATTGTAAAATGTTTAAATTAAATAAATGCATCAAACATCGTAATTAAAATTGTTCAGTTTTTACAATCGCTTTACGTCACTTTGGTCAACTATTTGGGGTCCATTAACGGAACACCGATCATTCAGAAACCATCAACAATGTACTGTTTATCATAATATGCACTAAACAACGCTCAATGTTTGAATTTTAGTTTTTTTCGAATTCGCGAAAAAAATGACTGAAAACGTATCAAAAGTGTGTTTTATCGTTAATTTCAAAATATGTGAGAGGCATCCACATTTTTTTTATGGGCACTATTGGATTCCTCGTACCCAAAAACATGGGTATACATCAAAATCGTGACTCTAGCTATGCTTGGGCCCAAGTTATAGCCAAATATGTGATTTCGATGGCGGCCATTTTGAATGTGTCATAAAACGAGGTTGAGGGGCGGGAAAAATTGAACCCCAATATTTCTGGCTTATTTGACCCCTAATAAAGTCAAAAAAACAATAAAATAAATTTTGGCAAGAACTTTTAATTTTAGGCATATTTCTGACATACCGCACCAGACTATAACCTTTTTGCTTTCCTGATACAAGACGCTATAAGAAGCTGTCTCAATATATAGCCAGCTAGTGTATTTCGCCAGACAAACCACTAGCATTTTATTTATGCAGTTTGTCGTCTCGCCGCTTAGCCGAAAATTAAACACATCCCTGATGACTTATCTACCACCTGCAGCCAGCCAACCACTGAGATTACACTCAGTCCTGGTGCCATAATTATGCCCCGTCTCCTCGCATGGATCTCTCATGTTATAACTTTGAATTAAGCACGATGCTTGATGGATCCGGAGGGCTGTCCGGACTCGACAATGAGCGGGACACCAATTACAAGCCTCTGCTCTTGTCTATTATGTCACCTGTTAGTGATACTTAACTCATACCAGACCCGGCGTTTGGAATCTCCAACAACCCACAGAGGAGGAGGAGGAGGAGGAGGAGAAAGAGGAGAAAGAAGAGGAGGAGGAGGAGGAGGGAGGGAGAGGAGGAGGAGGAGGAGGAGGTGGAGGAGGAGGAGGAGGAGGAGAAAGAGGAGGAAAAGAGGAGGAGGAGGAGGGAGAGGAGGAGGAGGAGGAGGAGGAGGAGGAGGAGGAGGAGGAGGAGGAGGAGGAGGAGGAGGAGGAGGAGGAGGAGGAGGAGGAGTACCTACTTTTCAAGTAAGCAGTTACTGTTGTTAGCCGCTATATATTGCGGTATAAATCAAGCTGATATCGTGTCCCCATCCGCCGGAAGAGAACAACCTCTCCATTTAAGGGTATGCTAGTTCCGGTACTGTCTTTACATCACCAACTATTCGCCCAGAGAGATATATTACCAGTGTCAGTTCACAATGGATTTGTCTCCTTTACTGATAGAGATTAACACAATGTGACGTAGAGGGCGCTGTGGTCAGCCGGAAGGACGTCACACACAACGGCGCCTGCGCAGTGAGCAGATATTGTCCTGATAAACTGGTCTATCATCTGCTCAGAAAACAAAGTCCGACCTGCGTCGCAGACGATGTGCACATGGCTCAACTTCAAAGCAACATTGGTCTCGTATTTGCTGGTGCATCTTGCACGACTACCTGCCCCCCCCCCCCCCCCTCCGGCAGACAAGGTGCGCGCAAAAAGCAATATGTCACCCGTCGTCCAAGCAGTCGACACGAAGGACTAAATAAGATTAGCGACCTATCAGAGTGATGCTAAAATAAGCAGAGTAAACACGCGGGGGCTAATGTTGTCAGCCACAGTGACTCCATTATCTCATCTGACCCTTCATACTTCACATCTCATAGACATGACATTTTGCAATCCCTTTTACTTTTATGCAGCGTTATGTCTATGTCCAGGTAACGTATTGTGATGGTCGACAGGCGACCTTTGCATGAAGCGCGACCAGGAGAGATCTCTGTAACACTTAAAGCGCTAAGTTATCTAATAGAAATACTCACCCACTTGAAGCTTTTAAACACACATTTTGTTCCCAATATCAGTGACTTAATCGGCTAATGATAAAAAACGGCTGTATTCGTGCTCAGTGTGTAAGGGGTTAACCCTTTCAAGCCCAAATTTACCATAGTCATCTTCATCTACTACAAGCCGCGAATTGCTGTCACAATTCTCGACTTGCAGTGAATGAAATGATTTGATGTGGTTTATAAAATAATGAAAATTACCATGTATTGGTAAACAAGTTTCATGGAAATTTTCGTTCTAAAACCCCACCTAGTTGTGGGGAAATCAAGTCTGTTTTCAGGGATATAAAATGATGCTTTAATGCATCGTGAGGGCTTAAAGGATTTATCTTTCCTAACCCGGCTATTTCCTCTCACCTTCATTCACATTAACAACACGTGACGAGTTATAGTATATATTATCCAGTCATGGCCCGCCTGTCAATTGTACTAGGTTTCGTTATCGATTCAGGTGATGGATTGGTAGAAAACTTATTTATTTTCACCCCCATGACACATGTATTTAAATTGTTTTCCAATTAAGAAACAGCTGTTGTCACAGAGCTTATAGAAACTCACACGCGAATCCACATGACCCTTGTCATGCTTAGGACCGTCTATATTCAGGGCTTCTGTCACATTTTTGAAGCTGGAAAAATTTCTTTTAAAATTCCATTTAAAAATGAATAAAAAATGGATACAAAATTTGAACAAAACAACGGTTAATATTCAATATGATACTGATGACCGATGAAGTATCAATCAAGATAGTAACTTTGTAAAATAGTATAGATATTCTACTACTTGGGCTGCACATGTGTAGCTAATCACCAGCAAACACGAGACGTTGGCCCAATGTTACATCATTGCCTGACCCATCGTCTTCCGCGCAGGCCCAACATTAGCCCAACATTGGGCCAACGGCTCGTGTTTGCTCGGGTACGACTCCTAATTTATTTTGTGCCATAATTCGATCAGCTTCTCTCCACACGAATGAATCATCTATGCCTTCCTATCAAAAAAGCAATTCTAAATATAAATCTTTTGAATATGTGTGTTGCTGCTCACCTTTAAATCTTTAGTACAAGTACCCAATAACTCTGAGAACACGAGAAGTTCCCTCAGAGGTGGTTTAGTGTCGGAGCTGTGTTGCAGAGGATGAACCAACATTAAATTACTATTGAATCAAAGTTATGTGTTGTGTCTGATGGGACTGCAAGTTCCAGATTCATGTAAAACTTATTTAGCTGTTTATCACCTGCCATTAGTAGCTGATGTTCCTTATACTTGTATGCGATTATAAATAAAACTTATTTTAACTGAACATCAGATCCGTTTAACATAAAAGGTTCTGGATACTGAGAATGAATGTCATATCTACGTACTAAACATGTATTTCTCACCTAACACTCGTATCTTTGTAATCCAGGATATGTTTTTTACTGAATGTAACTTACATTTAAATTCATGAGAAGGAATCCAAAGTTACCATGTAGATTACCAGCCATGGGAACATCTGCAATGGATCAATATCATCCGCAAAAAGTATATCCACTACAGACATCCAAGCTCAACGGGTTACCCTCTATAAAGAGAGGATATGGTACGGTATTAAAACCGGATGACTGTGGATTCTGTGTGTATTTTATATATGTTCTGGGCCCCGATGATTTATTATTTCACCTCTGGTACAATAAACCATGTTCACGTATTTCTGTTGGGAATCCTTCAGGGTTGGCATGGCACGTTTGAATTACGATAATATTCGTTCACTTCTCTGGCAATGTATTGTGTTGTTTCACCTTCGCCCCACAAGAGTGCATGATCTAGAAGTAGGTATCCCATAATTTAAATAACAACTGAGTGACGGTGGTGATTGTGTGATTTTGTCATGAGTCTGGTATGCGATGTTGTAATCCTCAGACACATTAATTGTCAACTCATCATCATTCACAAGCTCCAAAGATGTATTACAATTATGTAGTCGATTCCCACAAAAGTGCTGAATTTGGACTTTTTTTTAGTTCCTTTACTTCATGCTGAAAATACACAGTCTCTTTATATTACACATTCTGAAGCGCTGCACCTGCACCTAAGTAATGGGCAACAATTTTTTTATTTTTGTAGATTTGATTTTTTTATTATTAATATTTTATTAATGTATCACTCATGTAACCCTACAAAAACACATGGTGCTATGATATCACAATTTAGGACTATACCATCTTCCACCACAAGTTGTCTTACTCACGAGCACGCAGTGCGATACCTTGCTTTATGGAGCATAGGGTCTAACTATTTTAAATAGCCAGATACCTTGAATGTCGCGCGTCGCAAGACCGGCCAATCAGAGAGCCCTTGACCAGGCGTTGACAGCTGGCTGAGAGCATAGCTTGCTTGTTTCCGTTGGTATGATAGATCAGATAGATAGATAAGCTCGGAATCTCACGCTGATGTCATGGTGTCCCCAGCTACCTGAATGGCGGCCACTATATGATCACTGGCCGCCATGAAGAAATTTGGTACACGTCACTGTCCAAGTGAGAGATTCCCAACTTGTCTATATAATACATCTAGCAACGGAAACATGTAACTGTGTATGAGTGATGAACAAGAGGTCAATTTTTCGCGATCTTTTATGACATATTTATAGATCTGAAACATCCAATGAGATTTGAATCGCAGACACACCCCCAAGATGACCACGTATAGACAGAATAACTGATTGTAGTACTCGATACGGCCAGGCTCCTGCGGTATGCATTCGCGTGAGACTGGCCACGGGAAGATGGACTATACAAGAAGGTAGCTTTTTCTGATATGCATCACTTTCGTGGGAATGGACCATATTCTGTAGATACCAGATATTATGTGGCCTACGAGACTGTATGAAGTCAGTCCCCGCACTGAAAGAGTAAAATATTTATAATGACCGTAGACCGATAACATAGGTATTCAAATGAAGCGAAAAGAGCTAGCTAAGACATTTATGATGATTTTAAATTGAGAAAAACACGTTGGTCTCCGTCGTTTATAAAAACATATTTCGGCTTTGTAAGGGTTATTCTAATATTAACTGATGATACCTCAACGGGGTCAAATCACACTATGTGACCAGCAAATTATTTCTTGTGGGTAAAGTTACTTATGGCTCGTGACTGGCAGAACAAGTCTTTGTGGAACCTATTATGGAAATCCCACTGCCGGTTATATTCCGCCAAAACTACATGTACCAGTCAAGTCCAGTTACAGTATACATGCAAAGACTCGTCTGTCAATTGTACTGGGCCTGGTCATCGATGACGGGGTGGATTGATAGAAAATGTATTGATTTTACCCCCATGACACAAGCATTAAGAATAATCTGATTGAGAAACAATAGTTTTCAAAGAGGTTATTGAAACTCTCGTGTCCTGCTAGAACCGTATGTTAAACGTCTTCAGGCAAGTTTTTATTATTTATTTACACAAAAGATACTGTACAATTTGCATCCTCTTCACAAGAGTGAATCACACAAGCTTTTCTAAATACAACTTTAAACAAATAAAACCCGTTTAGCATAGAGAAGGTCCTGGATACTGCATTTTCCCCCAGCGCAAGATCTCACTCACAATGCTCATAGAACCATTGTTATGTAGGATGATGTGTACATTTATCTAAGTAACAAACATGTATGTTGCCAGCTCGTATCAGGAGGTTTCTTCACCTTGTTTAACCCTTTCAAGGCTGATATATGTTTATATAAACCATGGAGAACGAAGTTGTTTTTTTTCAATTTGACATCATCATAAATGTCTTGGTTAGCTCTTTCCGTTTCATTTGAATACATATGTTATGAGTCTGTGGCCATTATAAATAGTTTACTCTTACAGCGCGGGGATCGACATTAGACGTCAGATACTGACGTCTAATGTCGATCCCCGCATTGTAAGGGTAAACGTACAGCTAACTCAGAGCAATATATTCATAAGGTGAAATCAGTGTACATTACTTGACACGGGACCATCTGCATTGGATCAATATCATTCACAAAAAAAGACAACCTCCCCAAAACAGCAAAGCTAAACGGGTTATCCTCAGTAAATAGAGGATATTGCACGCTATATAAACCTGATGCCTGTGGATTTTGTATAATGTCTTTTATTTAACCATGTGCATTTTGGGGCCCGGCCGAGTTGATGAAATGTATCTTTGTGCATTGTTTAGCAAATATTTCATTTTTATAAGTGTATTTTAGCTTTAGTATCCAATTGAAAATAATTAATTAATTTAAAATTATTTTAAATTATTATTTTAGGATAAAACGTATATAAAATTGAGATTTTGAGAGTTGCTTGAATTTTATGCCATAACTCATAAAAGCGTTTATTTGTTTATTAAAGGGACTGGCCCACTGACATGGTTGTCAATAATTAGAAATCAGGAATTTCGTCTCTATATCTAGCCTAACTGGTGAATGCGCAGCACAAAAATTTAAAAACTTTTGCAGTTCTAGTCTATGGACATGTTTACATCATATGGTCATATTAAGAAGCCAAAATAAAATCATCGATTTTTTTATGATTTTAGCCTGGGCCAGTCCCTTTAAACTTAAAATATTGTTATGAGTCGAGAACTATTAATATGCCGCAGTGGCTTAAAATATTACATTTGGAGCACACAATAGCTGTGAAAACCTGAACTGGTTGTTATTTGTCATTACTTTTGTTCAGCTCAAGTTAATTGGACTATGTTCAGATGTTCAGGTATTCCTGCTCAGAGTCATAAATGTGTTAATATAAATGACCCAGGCTCCATCAATGACGCACAATATGGATGTTAAATCATCTGAATCCTCCGTCCAGCTAGATAAAAACAAAACTTGTTTACCCACTGGCCACACGACGATTCAACAACGTCGTTTGTCCATGCAGTGGATGGGCAATTCTTGCACAGAAAACAGCGTTAAGCCCGAAGAGCACACCAATAATCATTGTGCTGCTAGACTCATATAAAAAGTTGTGATGCTGTTTGCACAGATCAAGGTTAAGGTCAACTGTAGGTTATTAAAGGTCAATATCCCAAAATCACTAAATGAAAAAATATTGACTCAGATAATCTACCAGTGGGTGAGAAATCATAAGAATCATGCACAAGTTTTTGAGATGTGGTATTTAAAGCGAAATCGAAATAAAAAGGAAATTCAAAATGGCCGCCAAAATGACCATCAA